>CM076613.1:17011780-17291780 GCA_038502775.1 Hippodamia convergens
GCAGATAACAACAATTCATTCTTTTCTCTGCTGGGTATCTTATCCACCATTGCTTTGAATAAGATTTTGTGTAAAACATAAAGAAGATCAAATTTGTCAAATTCAGACTGAGATTCATCAATAAGCACAGTAATTGATTCTCTAACGTAATTTTGTCAACAGTCCATTTGAGCTCATAATTAATTTTGAATCGCTTGATTAAATTGCTGAGCGAGTAAAAATGTTTGGCAGTAGGTAAACCAGTATACCTAAATAAAAGAGTATCGTCATTCTTTATATGTTCAAATGACATCCTATTTTCCCCATATTTCAACTTTTCCTTCAATTCTTTATTTTCTTGTAGGAGGAAATAGTTCTTTGCTGAACAGATAGGATCTGAATGACTTGGCCCTTCTTCAGAATCACTATCATCAATTTTAACTCTTGCTTCCTGCAAATTGAAAAAAGGAGCTTCAAAATCATATCAAATCAAGTTTTGTTTCAAAATAAATAAGAAACTCGATTTACTGATCATAACTTCTTTTTTTCTTCTCAGGACTATTGAAATCAAATTTTTTTTGAAATATTATATTTAAAAATGGTCGGTCCATTTTACTTTTTTTATTCACGAAGTGGCAACAACACAATCTGTCGTTCTGAGTAGGTTCACGGTCTGCTCTTCTGAAACAAAGAATGGCATGACTTCAAAAATTCATCTTCTGAAAGATTTCTATATACATATGAAAATGAGCATAATCTGTTTCCATTGTGGCGAAAATATCGAAACAAAATTTCTTTAAGTGCGGCTAAAACAAAGCGACGACGAAAATCACGAAAATTCTTCAAGTCCAGTTGATACGGAAACCTATAATTCGTTTAAAATCCGACTTGAACAGAGGTGATGAAGACCGACGAGGACACTCCCGAGGACGTCCACACAGCCGACAACGAAGCCGTGACCGCAGCCGCCCCCGACAAGAAGGACCTTGTTGGTACCACAGGAGGTTTGGAGCCGACGCCAAAAAGTGTGAGCCGCCCTGTAACTACAAGGCGGGAAACGAGCTGGGCCATCACTAGATGCGGCAGGTGATCAACGCCGCCTCTTCATCACCGATCGGGAGTCCAACTATTTCTTGTCAGCAGCCAATGGAACAGGCATCAACACGTATGGCACCATCACCCTGTCGCTGAACCTAGGACTAAGGAGGCACTTCACATGGAGATTTGTGGTAGCAGATGTCTCGAAGCCAATCATCGGTGCAGACTTCCTGAGCTACTTCAACCTGCTGGTGGACATGAGGAACCAAAGACTTCTGGAGGAAACCACCCAACCACCTCACCTCTCGAGGAGAATGACTGAGTGCAACATCCCAGAAGTCAAAACCATCTTTGAAATTCAAGGTATCATTACTTATTAACTGAATTTTTACAGATCACTCGACCTGGAGGAACCACAATACCAAGCACCACATCAAGACCAACTGTTGCTGCACGTCCAAGACGACTGGCACCAGAGAAACTGAAGGCAGCTAAGAAAGAGTTCGACGCCATGCTGCAGTTAGGCATCGCCTGACCGTCAAGAGTCCATGGTCATCCCCACTTCATCTGGCACCGAAGAGGAACATTGACAGGCTGGGGTCATGCGGAGACTACCGAGCCCTCAACGCCGGGACCATCCGCGAGAGATACCCTGTGAGGCACATCCAGGACTTAACCCACATCCTGCGAGGAAGAAGCATCTCACACGACGCTAGACCTGGTACGAGCCTACAACCAGATTCCAGTGCTGCAGAAGACGTCCCGAAGACAGCAATCACCACACCCTTTGGACTGTTCGAGTTCCCGTTTCATGACCTTCGGACTGAGGAATGCAGCCCAGGCCTTCCAACGCTTCATAGACGAGGTACTACACGGACTTGAACTTCTGCTTCTCCTACATCGACGACGTGTTGATAGCCTCATCAACCGAAGAAGAGCATATAGAACATCCCGGATCGTCTTCGAGAGATTCCAAACTACTCCATCGTCCTCAACCCGGCCAATGCGTATTCGGCCAACCAGAGGTGAAATTCTTGGGTTACCTGGTGTCTTCAGATGGAACCAACCACTGCCAGACCGATTCCAAGACATCTTGCAGTACAGCCAGCAACTACAGCGAAGGACCTGCGACGATTCCTGGGTATGGTAAACTTCTACCGGCGTTTTCATTCCCAGAGCATCCCAGTCGCTGGCCCCTCTGAACGATCTAATGGTACCCAGATTGAAGGGAAAAAGCTACCATACAGTGGGACCTCAGAAGCCTCCGCTGCATTCGAGGAAACCAAGAAGAGACTAGCATCAGCCACCCTGCTAGCACATCCCAAGGACGACGCACCCTTAGCCCTGGTGACGCATCCGATACTGCAGTTGGTGCCACCCTCCAACAACAAGTAGATGGTGAATGGCAACCACTGGCATTCTCTCCAAGAAGCTGTCCCAACCAGAAACCCGTTATGGAGCTTATGACCGAGAACTGCTTGCAATCTACTCAGCAATCAGACATTTCCCTCATATGGTAGAAGCCCGGACCTTCACGATCTTCACAGACCACAACCGCTGACCTTCGCCTTCAAACAGAAGCCAGAGAAGTGCTCACTACGCCAGTTCCGCCACCTAGACTATATCTCCCAGTTTTCCGGCACATACCAGAGGAGAAAATGTCGTCGCAGATGCCCTATCACGAGTAGACGAGATCAGAGCCACCTTTGAGTTTACTGCCCTAGCTGAGTTCCAGAGAAGAGACGACTAGCAGAGATACCTCCACTCAGATACAGGACTCCTCCTTCAACGAGTGAAGCCACCAGAGACGAACATCGCAGTGGCAGAAATATGTGCGTCAAAACAGTGTTCCTCAGTGCTTTAGTGCCAAATCCTCGGTGTGTGAAGTGCGCGAAAAACCATTTTACTGAACAGTGCCCCAACAAAGACAAATCCGCTCCAGTGAAGTGTGCAAAACTGTGAAGGTCCCCATAGAGCAAACCACAGGAAATGTCCTGTTTCTGTAAGGTATGTAGAAACGCAATCTAAGGCCCAAAACACTTTCATACACCCATATCCCAACAAAAACGCCCCTGCCGCCCCCAACCCAACAGCTATCCAAAGTAATCCTTCTATCATGTCATGAGCATGACCCAAATTAATTCATCATACGCTGGCGCTGTTAAAACCAGTTACCGAAAAACGATGAATCAAACATCAACGAATTCCAACTACTATGCAAAGAACTCAGTGAAGTAAATCAAATTTGCAACATTTCCCAATTATCCCTAGTAAGAAAATTAAAAATCTCACTAAAAAAATACCCATTCCCCCCATGGGGTGGACCGCAGGGGGAAGCCAGCGTGGCCGTGGCCCCCCCTGAGATTTCGATTCCCTT
Source organism: Hippodamia convergens (assembly GCA_038502775.1). Classification (NCBI taxonomy): domain Eukaryota; kingdom Metazoa; phylum Arthropoda; class Insecta; order Coleoptera; family Coccinellidae; genus Hippodamia; species Hippodamia convergens. The sequence goes on from CM076613.1 coordinate 17,015,175, forward strand.
CTCGTTTTTGAGCAAAACCTCAGGCTGATTTCGCCAGCGCCTCATCAAATCATCATTTGGGCCCCCCCTGAGAAAAAATTCTGCGGTCGCCCATGATTCCCCCCTAGAAAAACTTATGGTATTGCTAAACCTTGCTCAAAAGTATGGCTTTTAAACAATCGAAAAAAAGACATAAATATTATATCCTGGAATACATTTAGCATCTCCCCAAGAAATAAATGAATTAGAACTTCTTTGCGACGAGATAAAAGTAGAAATTATTTCTATTCAGGAATCCAAACTCGGCAATAAAACACCTCCAAAGCTCCGTAACTCCTACTATCTAAATTAGCCAAAAACCGAACACGGTGGATTAATCACTTATTATCGAAAACACCTCAAAATAATAGAACTAACGACTCAGACTTCAGAAATCGAAAGTCAAGCATTTAAACTCAATGATGTTGTCATCGTCAACATATACAGGGTGGCCATTTAAAAACGAAACAGACGAGATTACAGACGAAATAAATTTTTCGATAGAAATGCTCGGACAGGTCGATTTCTGCTTCGAGGGGGACAACTTAAGATTTAGGTTACAGACGCATAGCGCTTCAACCCTTGCTACTACATCCCTCACCCCCAATTTTTGAATTTGGAAGATGGGGTGAGTGATACCTCATTTGAAAGGTATTTTTATACTGATTTCAGCACAGTAATTGTTTTTTTCATTTTATGCATTAGTTCTCGAAATACAGGGTGGCCATTTGAAAACGAAACAGACGAGATTACAGACGAAATAATTTTTTTCGATAGAAATGTTCGGACAGGTCGATTTCTGTTTCGAGGAGGACAACTTAAGATGTAAGTTACGGACGCTTCAACCCTTGCTACTACCCTCAATTTTGAATAGGGAAGATGGGTGAGTGATACCTCATTCGAAAGGTATTTTTATACTGATTTCAGCACAGTAATTATTTTTTCATTTTTATGCATTAGTTCTCGAAATATTCTTGACTAAGCATTTGAAAATGAAGTGGTGTTCTCATGGCACTTGTATTCAAAAATTGGGGGAAGGGTTGTAGTAGCAAGGTTGGAGCGCTATGCGTCCGTAACCTACATCTTAAGTTGTCCCCTCGAAACAGAAATCGACCTGTCCGAGCATTTCTCATGTCTAACTTTTACTATATTTTCAATAGCTGTCTATTACTAAACTACTTCCCCAAGACGTGGAAAAATGCAATCGTCCTTCCTATCCCCACACCCAATAAAGACCCCAAATTTGCTATCAACTATCGCCCAATCAGCCTCCTATCCTCATTATCCAAAATCTTTGAGAAAATATTACTTAATCGAATGAACGATCACGAGGATGTTCACAAACAAATTATCGACGAACAATATGGATTCCGGACTGGGCATAGTACAACACTCCAGCTAGCAAATCTCACCGACGCTATTACGAAGAACTTCAACCTGAACAAAATAACTACCTTGATCAGTCTGGACATCGAAAAAGCATTTGATACAGTCTGGCATAATGCACTTATCCACGAACTGTTTATCAAATGACCTCCCCAAATATATGGTGAAAATTATCAAGTCATATTTAACAGGTCGAACGTTCCAAGTGAGATCGTCAAAAACCCTTTCCGACAAACATTCCGCCAAAGCTGGTGTCCCCAAGGAGGACTCCTATCCCCCAAACTGTTCAACTATCACATTAACGATCTACTGAAAACAGACAAGACCAAACTCTCCAATTCGCAGATGACACAGGTAATATTTCCGAATCTTGGTCCCAAAGATATGCAAACAAATACATCCAAATGCACATTTTAACCTCTTAGAACGCTATTATCACAAGTGGAAAATCAAAATAAATCCATCCAAAAATCATTGACATACTTTTACCCACAAGAGGAAAGCCAAATCCACTAATGAAATAAAAATATACAATCAGGAAATCCAAGAAACAAATTGAACCAAATACCTATTAAGCATACTTGATAAGAAACTTGAATTGACAGACCATCTGAATGATACACTTAAAAAATCCAATATAATTCTTAGTAAAATTGTTACGGTCCAGAATTTGACTTATTCATTCAAGGTTTCATTTTCAGAAATTTCTTCTTTTCATATTCAACAATAATTTCAAGTTTGCAATAAAAATTCATAGAGGTCGACACTTTCAACTTAATTTGTTATTTTTCATGCAACGAAATTATTCTTCAGAGAGATATCAACAATATGTTTCAGATTTTATTTGTCGATACAAGTTTTTTTTTGTTAATGAAATGAATTCAGAGTAGTCTTTTCATCTTTCTTTTCGTTTTAGAATTTTGTTGAAGGAAGACGTAGAAGTGGTGAATTCAGAAGAAGTAGCACACCTTGAGAGTAAATTATAGTAATTGTTGGATTAGAGTTACTGAATTATAATTCTTCTGAAGGCATAATTTGCGATTAGATTCGGATAGCCTGAATCACCCTTCATATGCGTAAATCCTCGTGATTCGAGGGTAAGTTAACAATTTTTTCCGTTCTGTCTTGAAGTAATAGTTCTGGTGATTCATTTTTTTTGTTCATCTCTTAGATTTTTGTTTTCTCATAAATTTTGGATTCGATAATTTGTGTAAGGATAATTCTGGACTGGTTATTGGCTCGGAAGGAACGAAAGAATTAACCTGGACGATATCACGTGTACAACATCACCTCATCACGCTGTTCCTGTGAAGAAGTCAAAAATTTCGGAGCTACGTTATGTGCAGTCTCATTCTTTTCCTTGTTATTTTACCTATGAACCTAATTCGAAGATTGATTATTCCTACAATTCTTAATTCATAACCCGAGTTCATTCATTTTGTCACATGCAGTCAACTGTAGAATGTTTGATTTTGAAGCTTACCTGGTTAAGAAACTCATTCAACCTTTAATCTAAGAACATTTGTTATTTAACCCATGTTTGATAAGTTTCAGACTGTTGGTCACCTGTATTGATATCTAAATTAAAATAAACTTGTATAAGTAGGTACTATAATAATTCTTTTGAGTTGAAGCCATTCCTAGGTTCACTAGGGAGGGAAAATTAACCCCCACCTGATCAAAACGATATCATCGTTCGAAATAACTATTAAAATTAATTGCTGCTCAATTCTTTAGCCTGGAAGATACGTCTCAAAATTTATCCATTACTGAACAGACACAGTAAACTCAGCATCAATTCAGAATAAATTTCTAAAAATTGTTTTAAATAAACCTAGGGACACAAGAATTAAAGAATTACACGAATTATCAAACATAGAAACAATTAAAAAAATAGTCAAATCCCAAACATTAAAATTCTTCCTCACTCAGGCAAAAAAACCTAGAGAAAACCTTCCACTTAGGTACTCAAACCGCTCCCATTAACAAGTACAAATACATACTTCAACTGATTATGAATTAAAAACCCCCTTCCCTCCCCCACCCCTCCCAAACCAATATACAGTTATCCCACCTGAGGGCCAGATGTGCCATCAACAGGCCTCTAGAAACCTTATATTAATTTGAACCTTATGTACATACAAACTCATACCATTAGCTAAAACTACATATATTTAGGTAGTAATTATAAAATTAAATCCCTGAACAAAAATGTTCCCTGTATATATTTCTCCTTGTAAATATTACTGTACATAGTTTAGAGAAAGTTTGAATACAATGCTGTAAAGCAAAAGAGATGTGTTTTCTTTCTTTCTTCGAGATACTTCGAAACCAGCAACTTCAACGATATTCGACATATAGAATAGAATATTTTACCAGTTGAGAAAAATTTTGGTAGAGTTTGAAGAAAACGACGTGTTTTCATGTAAACCTTATATTCCAGGTAGAAAACAAATTTTTTAACCACAAAAGAGCCGATAAGACGTAAGCGATAATAATCGGTCTTTAATGACCAAGCGTCTATTCTACCTAATTCTGTTCACCTAGAAGGGAGGTGCTCAGAATTTGTCTATATTAGCAAATTTTTTTTCTGCATCTCCATTTCTATTTGAACTTACTCTTGATCTGTACCATTTTCGACTACGCCAAGATGAATAAACAAACTCTCCTGAAACGTTGTGACAACAAGTTGAAAGACAAACATACAAATAAAAAATATATGCAGAGAACCTCCATATAATGAAAATTATAAAGAATTTGAAAAATCTCGATGGCGATGAACTTGGGAACATTGCAAATGTTGTGGAAAAACCAAGACTGAAGGCCCAGGAAAATATCCAAGAGAACAAAGAAAATATTTTACCAAATAAAAGTTGCTACATTTGAAAAAAAAAATTTGAGAAGAAGAAAAGGAAAGACAAGCGAGGAAAACGAGACAAAAATATTTGAATCTTTGCTTGGCCAGAGCTGTAATGATCAAACAGATTCTTCAAGTCAGAGCAGCTAGGATGAAGAATGGATTAGAGACTCAATTATTTAGTCAGGACGAAGTTTCTGAGAGACCTAGGGAACAAATTATATGAGACATAGGTACTTCTATTTTCAGTGGCCTTCCAGGGCGTATGAAAATTTTGTAATTAAATTTTCATATTCCCTGAATATCGGAATTTGAAAAATTCCGATGACGATGAACTTGGGAACATTGCAAATGTTGTGGAAAAATCCAAGACCGAGGGCCCAGGAAAATAACTAAGAGAACAAGGAAAATAATAGACCCAAATTAAAGTTGCTATATGTGAAAAAAAACTTTGAAGAACAAGAAGAGGAGAGACGAGCGAGGAAAAACGAGACAAAAATATTTGAATATTTGCTTGGCCAGAGCTGTAATGATAAAACAGATTCTTGAAGTCAGAGCAGCTAGGATGATTATGAATTAAAAAACCCCCTTCCCACCCCTCCCAAACCAATATACAGTTATCCACCTGAGGGCCAGATGTGTTTTCTTTCATGCCATCAACATGCCTCTAGAAAACCTTATATTAATTTAAACCTTATGTACATACAAACTCATACCATAAGGTAAAACTACATATAGTTAGGTACTAATTATAAATTAAATCCCTGAACAAAAATGTTCCTGTATATATTTCTCCCTGTAAATATTTACTGTACATAGTTCAGAAAGTTTAAATAAAATGCTGTAAAGCAAAAGAGAAGTGTTTTCTTTTTTCTTCAAGATACTTCGAAACCAGCAACTTCAATGATATTCGACATATAGAATAGAATATTTTACCAATTGAGAAAAATTTTGGTAAAGTTTGAAGAAAACGACGTGTTTCTATGTAAACCTTATATTCCAGGTAGAAACAAATTTTTTAACCACAAAAGAGCCGATAAGACGTAAGCGATAATAATCTGTCTTTAATGACCAAGAGTCTATTCTACCTAATTCTGTTCACCTAGAAGGAGGTGCTCAGAATTTGTCTATATTAAAAATTTTTTTTTCTGCATCTTCATTTCTATTTTGAACTTACTCTTGATCTGTACCATTTTCGACTACGCCAAGATGAATAAACAAACTCTCCTGAAACGTTGTGAGAACAACTGAAAGACAAATATATACAAATAAGAAATATATGGAGAGAACACTTCATATATAGAAAATTATGAAGAATTTGAAAAATTCCGATGACGATGAACTTGGAACACTGCAAATGTTTGGAAAAACCAAGACTGAAGGCCCAGGAAAATATCTAAGAGAACAAGGAAAATAATGGACTCAAATCAAAGTTGCTACATGTGAAAAAAACTTTGAAGAACAAGAAGAGGGGAGACGAGCGAGGAAAACGAGACAAAAATATTTTGAATATTTGCTTATCCAGAGCTGTAATGATCAAACAGATTCTTCAAGTCAGAGCAGCTAGGATGAAAAATGGATTAGAGACTCAATTATTTAGTCGAACGAAGTTTCTGAGAGACCTAGGGAACAAATTTATGTGCGACATAGGTACTTCTATTTTCAGTGCCCCTTCCAGGGCGCATTAAAATTCTGTAAATATAATTCATATTCTGTAAATATATTATTATTTTTATTTGAAAAAAAATCAGAATTTTGTATATAGTATTTGTATAAAACTTTTCAAATTCATGTTGTATTGTAATTGTGTATCATAGACTCTTGGAAAAAAATAATCCCTGATTTGTAAATATTGTATAATACAGGGTGTTTCAAAAAAAGGTGACCATCTCTCTAGGATAGATAGAGAACTAAAAAATAATAGGGGTTTGTTAAATGAAAAATTTTCTTTACGCTTGAGAGTCAGCTATGAGGTCATTGAAAATGACATTGAATTTTGTCCTCCAATTCTTGAAGTGTATTTACCCCTGTTGCATAAATTTAGCTCAATAAATCTAATATCAAAAGAGTAATGTCCAAAACAACTTGGTATGAACCGTGCAACTAGCGCTATCTATGAGAGTCAGACATCAAAACACATTCATCAGATGTATCAGCTTACAGAACTTATTCGTGTAAAATTTCATTACAATGTTGCCATTATTTTCGGCAAGATCATGAAAAATTTGTAAATTTTTTTCTTTTTAACGCCCTGTATCTTGAATACGGATGGCGATACGAAAATTTTTCACTGAACAAACCACTTTTGTTTTTCAGTTTTCTATCTCTCCTAGAGAGATGGTTTCCCCCATTTTTTGAAACACCCTGTAATACTACCCAATGAACAATTTTTGTTTCATTGAAGTTGTATAATGGTCTAAAGAACGAAATAATAACACTCAAAGCTTCATCATATGGTGCTGGCAACCCTAATAAACCCATTATATAACCGTTAAAGAACTTGAATGGAGAGTACTATAAGAGTTACAACACCTTGATTCTGGTAACGTTTCACAACCCAAGGTCTTATTAAGGTGTTGGTGTAAGACACTATACAACCGTTATAGAACCCACAAGCGTGTTTGATGGCGCGTCTTATAAGACTATAACACCATTGACTAGTGTTTTCTTAAACTCTTAAATCACTCTTGTAGGACAATTTTATGAAAGTACCGAAACCATTTACATGCGACTTATATAACCATATCCTGTGTATCTACATCTCCTTTCTTTGTTTCGCTTCATAGGACTCTCTATAATATAACTATCTCTCTTATACGCATGGAAATTATTATTTTTGTACTTTATCTTTCTGCTTCCAAGGGTTGATGCAAACAACTATGACTATATAACTATTAGAAAATGGATTAATGGAGTTATGGAGATGTGAGAACTTGAGTGAGTCATCTTGAACCGAATTTCTCATGCAAATATTATTTTCACTGTGAAATTGAGCTTTGTAGGTCTCGAAAAATGAAGCGCCTCAAGAATAATAAAAAAAAACAAATTTCACCAAAAAAAAATGAACAGTTCTGGACCTCACACTTAGATTTTGATGTTGTTCTTGATGGGAAACTTTGGTTTATTTAAGAGATACCATTAAATTTATCTATATGGACTCTGAAATGAGACATTTTTAATGAAAACATTGATTTTATATTTTGGTCTGAAATTTATTTCAAGTCAAGTCCAATTGAAATGGGGGAGTTATTAATAACACTCAAATTATTGCAAGAAACGCCTACAAGTTCTAAGCATCGTTAGATGGTTCCGCCGGTCCTTTTATAGACCATCTAGGAAGCTTAAATGGGCATTTACAGTACATAAAAGTAAAAAGTATAACATTCTACACACCAATGGTTTTATTAAGGTATCGAAGATTACTGGAGGTGATATAATACCACTGAACAAATCTTTGTTTTCTGATCTCTGTGGATATAAAACTCAGGGTGGAATAAGAATAACGCTCGTTACCTTTTCCTGAAGTTCCCGCCGGGCCCTTGATATTTCTTAACCTTATAATATTTCGAAGTGCCGCCAAACCATAGTGCGTCTGCAACAGTCAGCATACCGCGTTTTTTCCAGAAATATACAAAAGAAGTGCGATAAGTTGTGTAAAATGTTTAAAATTGTGCAAACATTAGAGCCAGGAGATGAGAAGCCATCGTTGTGTGTGGTTCCCGCAGCTTGGGAACAGATGAACATTCTTTCCTGGTCAAAAACTAAAAATTGTTCGATTCTATCTTCACTGCTGAAGAACCCAAATTCGCTACCAGATGCAGATTGGATCTGGTAGCACTAATTCATTCCCATGTATTACTTGATGATGCTAGAAGCATTACTTCGGTTAGTATTTTTGTGTAAATTGAATCATCTTTATTACATATTATGAAATATCTACACCTTTTAACCATGCTTGTCTGTTTTTTTTCAGGAGTCCAACACACAGAACAATTAAACCCAAATTTTTTACGTCAATGAAAATGATGGAACATTAGGACTAGAAAATGAAGGAGCAACGGGTACGACGAATGATTTGAACATCATGTTGCAGACAATTCTTACAAATCAGGAGATAATTTTGAAAGAATTGGCTGTTCAGCGAACCTTGCTGGACTATTTGTGTGAAAGGAAGCTGTTGAGAAAAAAATAATCAGTGCTCCGGTATCCTCATCTTTGCCAAATCTTCTACCTATTGACTCGGTAGAAAAATTGAAGTAATTCGAAGAAGATTTGGCAAATGCTACATACCAGAATGAAATCATTGAAAAAATGACTGTTATATGTGGAAAAAGTGGAAAAAAAAGGCATAAACTGCTGTTATGTTTTGATAGAAATTTTTTTGAAATGAACTTCCTGACAAGATATACATGGGCTGGTGGTAGCCGAAACACAGAGTTTCAAAATTCATCAGAATGTCATCAAAACTTTTCATGAAATTATCAGGAGAGTAGATGGGTTGTTCTCGGAAATGGACTGTGAGCAGTTCTTGAAAGGGATTATAAAAACTGCAAAGCGAAGAGCCTCACTATTACTTACACCCGTAAGTAATAGGCGGACTTCAACAAAAAAAAATCGGGTTTCATTGACCAAAGTTAGGCAGGCATTTAACAACCATCACAGACTCAAACAATAATGATGCATCTGATGGTAATGAAACAATAACCAATTCCATACTTGTGTTAATTTGAGCTTATTCATTTTCAGGACAAGAGGATGAGAATAGTGACGGGCAGCCTGATGAGAAACTGAATTAATTTTTTATAACTTAGTTTGTTTATTTGTTGGGAATATATTGTTTTGTTCAGTTTTCAATTTGATTATTCCTTCTGATGCTTCAATTCAATACATACTTCTATTGATGCACTTTTGATTTAAAATTGATCATTCAAGGTATGTAACAATGGCAAAAAAATTATTTTGCTTGGCTCTTCAACTGCATATACTAACTTACATTTTATTTCATTTAAGAAATATATTTTTGGAGGATTTCGTGTACAATCTGAAGAAAAAAAAAAAAGACCTTATTGGAGTTACAAAATAATCGCTGAGATTTTTCAAACTAAATCCATATATGTATAAAAATTTCATCATCATCAACAATTATTGCGTTTCTCATTTCTACTATTTCTACATTTTTCATATTTACGTTTTTTTCAGGTCAAAGAACTGAGGACTTAACAGTGAGGGAGTGATAGAACGGATATTTCCCATATTTTAGTTGGGTTGAGAAAAAGGCAAAAACAAAACTTTTCATCCCTAATAAAATTGTGCAATGTTCTCAAAGGTATAGTATAAAATAATTTCAGTGATCTCAAAACTCATTTTATGTTTTATTAATATTTTCAGAGGTTCTTAAACAGAATGAAAATACTAAATTTGTTTACTGAAAAATGGCTCCACGCTGTGCAGATAACTTAACCAAAATTTTGCTTTCAATCTAAACGTAACAAGAGCATGAGTGGAGGAGCTTCTCGGTGTAAGTCTCAGCCAAGCTGTATATCGTAATTTTGTGGCATCGGTACGGATTTAGGCCCATAAAATCAAAAAGAGGATCACCTTCGAGAAGGAAAGGTTGCCTCGATATAAATTGCCAACACCGCCTACTAAAATTCAAAGTAAGTTTATAAATATTGAATGATCAGAACAGATTCCACTATTACTATAGCAGTAGACAGCCTCTTATCTTGAAAAATCTTAGAATCACCGTTTTTTTTTTCAGGGCCAAATCTGCTAGTTGAGAGAAAGCAGATCAAAGAATTCCCAACATGCTCTGAAATAGGTACCGAGAGAAAGAAAAAGGCAAGGAAGACCAAAAGCTACCTGGATGAGCGGCATACAGAAGACAATGTCTGACAGACCGGGAGAATGGGTGTGGATAGAAGGGGCTGAAGACTGGGAATTGGAAGGCCTAGGACGCTATGAACCCGGATATCAATATCAGCACCCCAAAGGTAAAGTGTGTCAAGTCACAATATCAAAATTAGACAAATGAAAGATTTTTCAGTTCGATAATTGTTTCAAAGAATGTGTACTGCCATTACTTGGCATCTTCATATATCCAGGGAGTCAAAAATGTGTTCCACTAGCTAGAATTTACTAATGTGAATCCAATATTGTAGATAGGTCGTGTCTGAAAAAATGTGACTTAACACACTTTACCTCTGAGGTGCTGATATAGATATAAGGTCGTTTCACAAAACTTTGTTAGTACCGTTAAATTAACTGGAGCCACCTTGATTCATGGAAATTTCAAAACGAGTAATATAATTGGTTCTAATTCATGTGAGGTTTTTTAATCACACAATTAAAGTTTTGTGAAACCGACCCATAATTCTGCTAGTTTACAAACCAAATAATTGAATTTCACAGTTCAATATTTATATCATTTAAAATATTACCTCATTGTGTTTTCCCTATTTTTTAGTTTAATTCATCAAATGTTAATTTTTTACTTATTCGGAGTTTATATGTCTTGTTTTGTTTTGTGAAATAAGTAGTTGATTTATATTTTTACTTTATGTTCATTTTTATAATTTAATGTGATAATTTTGTTAATGATTGTTATTGTACCAAATATTCTTAAAACTGTAATAAATTTTTTAAAATAATGTAATCAATGCATTATTATTTAGTACCGCTACGAAAATTTACATATATTCATATATATACAAAAATATTACCAGCATATGGCATGGACAAATCAGGAGATAAAAAGATATGCCAGCATATATGTAAGGGATATTTTTATAGATGAATATGTATGGCATATTTTTGAAGATCATGAGATATTCCTGGCAGATATTTTATGGTGACCTTGGATATTCCTGCTATCTGCCAAGCTTATGCCCTGGGAGATATGGAATATGTTTGAAATATTTCAATATGCCAACGGTATATTCACTGAATATGAATGGAATATTTCTGTGCCGTCTGGGTATAGACCTCAGATTCAGCGATCCTTCCATCTTTCACACGCTATCGTGGAATTGTCTAGAAAGTCTGTATGACAGTGACCATTTCACATACTAATCTCCAATACCAAGACCATACCCCTTCACTCCATCATGAAGTGAATCTAGCACACGCTGACTGGAGCAAATTCGAGATGGAGATCGACGATAAAGCTGTTAACCTCCGCCGCTCTAACGACGCAGATCAAATTATTTCTGACCTCACTGACATCATTATCTCCGCCGCTACTAATCATATAAGAAAATTCTCAACCTCTTCTCGTAGAAAATCCGTCCCATGGTGGAATGAACCCTGTCAAGAAGCCCTCAAATTATCCAAAACTGTACTCAACAGATTCCGCAGAACACGAAATCCTATCGACCTGATCCAATTTTAAAAAGATGAGGCTAAATCCAGAAGAATCTTGAAATAATAATTCTCTCTCTTCAGGAGCTGAAAGAGGCCCCCCGCTTCCATAAGAAATCAGCAGCTGGTCCTGATGACGTGCCTTACATATTCCTCCAGAATCTTCCTCACTCTGGCCTCACTCAGCTATTGAAAATCTTTAACACTCTCTGGACTACGAACACTTTTCCTCAGATCTGGTATGAATCGACCATCTTTCCAATCCAAAAGAAAAATAACTCCACATCATTGAAGTCTTACAGACCAATATCCTTAACTTGCACCATGTGCAAAGTATTCGTAAAAATGGTGAACAAAAGACTCATATGGTTTTTAGAAAAGTACAAAATACTGACGAGTGCTCAATCAGGATTCAGATCCTGCCGCAGTACCACTGACAATCTGGTCATCCTACATGAATTCATCACTGAAGCCTTCTCTGATAATCAAGAGTAGTAGCTACCATTTTTTACATCGACAGCGCTTTCGATTCACTTCCTCCCTCAGTCATCCTCAAACAACTCAAGCGCTGTAATCTAAGTGGTACATATACCCGTTCGTCGAAAATTTCCTCCAAAAACGGAATTTCAGAGTGATAGCAAACGGAGAGTACTCATCCCGCTACAAAGTCACTGAAGGTGTGCCTCAAGGCTCAGTTCTGAGCCCAACATTATTCATTCTGGGAATCAACGACATCACAATGTCGATTCAGCCACACCAGTCAGATGCGCCCATTACTCAGACGATTTATTCATTTTCTGTCACGGTAAGAACTCCGAAACGTCAGCAACGTTACTACAAGCAGCTGTTAATGCGATCTCCCATGGTGCACTACAAATGGTTCGTCAATCTCCTCTGAAAATCAAAAATCATAACATTCAGCCGACGAACTTCTTGTTTCCACACTCCTAAAATTTACCTAAACGACACATGTCTACCTGTCGTTAACGAACATAAAATACTTGGAGTCATTTTTGACAGACGCCTCAGCTTCAAGACACATCTTTATAAACTCAAAGCTACCACTCTAAAAAAGTTGAACTTGATCAAGACACTTTCCCACTTTCATTGGGGAGCAGAAGAGGAGGTTCTTCTGCATGTATACAAGGCCATAATTCGATCAAGACTAGACTACGGCAGCATCGTATATATGTCAGCATCCAAGTCCTCATTGAAAACGCTGAATACTATTCAAAACTCCCTACGCCCTACGCTTATGTCCCGCACCAGCCCTGTTAACTCCCTTTATATTGAGGCAAGTGAGCCCCCACTTAGGCTAAGAAGACGTCAGCTACTCTTACGCTACGCCTCAAAATTGTCAAGTCAAATTGGAAATTCAGTGAACGCAACTCCCGTGACACCAAGACCATGAAGCCCTTATTTCAGCAAATTACAAATTTATTCCCCAATTTTGACTTCGGAACATCTAATACATGTTTGTCAAACATATGTTTTGTTGACATAATTCACACAATTGACCATATTATGTATTTACATTCACAACATCAAATGGATATGAAGTAGATAGTTATTAGTTATTTATTAAATATTGGAGAGTTATTAGCTAGAAGGAAGTTTGAGAGGCCCCAGAGTTGATGCAGTTCCTAAATTGGGCATCTTGGGTAAGTTTCATAAATTTCACTATTGTTGTTTTTTAATTAGGATAGCAGTATTGTGGTACCCGTTCATTAAATGTTCATTAATTGAGTTCAAATAGTTGCTTGTATACTAGAAGCTTTGTATTTGATTAATCTTTTGAAGGTGTTGATTCACGAAGCAAACTTCTGGAACACAAATCTCACAGCTTCAGGAAACAGAGAATGTCACAGAGCCAGCAACTAAAAAAAGTAAGTATAGATTATTACAGATATTTTTCTCTCTGATGGGAGTATATGAACCTGTACATATTTTAAAATGTTAGAAATTAGATTTGCAAAAAATAAAAAATATTTGTTTCTTCCATTTTGAAAATTTAAGCTTCGTTTATTCTTAAACAGGTATCCCCAATGTTTCGAATGATTTTTTGAGTCAAACATCCACTTTTCAATGCAATATACTGCAGCCTGAAGAATTGCGGAGTTTGTCAGAGCCTTGTTCCCATAAATCTAAGTGCATAACCTAAGTTTATTTGAATATAATGTCACACATAAGTGAATATATATTTCATTTGATAAAATGTGAAAATGATCTTTAATTATTATATAATTTTTTTTGCAGTCGATATCCACTTTCTTCATCATTGTAAAACACAATCTGTGACAAAATTCCAAGAAATGAAAAAGAGAAGAATTTCTTCAGGTGAGTACAATTATAATTTCCCACATTCATCTCATGTTCTTTTTTTATTGGCTGAATCTTACAGATTGATGTATTTTACACAGTGATTTGGAAAGAATTTTACTTTTTACAGGTAAAAGAGCTGTGATACTTTCTAAATTGAACTGTTTGAGAACACGTTGCGTTGGCTATAGAAGGGAACTTCAGTGAAACTGTTTTTCCTGGCAAACTTAGAAGAAAAATCAAATATGGAGTTCATCAACTTTGTGGAGCAAATTTTCAATGATAAAGTCAAGTGCCCTTGTTGAAAATGGTGTGGATGTTGGTAAATATTTTAAGGTAATAGCATATTCAAAACGGAAAAGTGAAGAAATCGTTCCAAAAAATCGAAAATTCTAACTCGTGAACAAGTTGAAAAGTTTATACTTGATAAAAAGGTCATATATCAACTATTTTCATATTATTATAAATCCATTGTGGAAATAAGACTGCACTTACTGGCTTCTCTTCTATCACCATCAAGGTGTTGTCATGATGAAATATTATTTTTTCCGCAGCTACATGATAGCATATATTCCTAATAAAATAAAATCTAGATGACCAATCTTCAGGTAAGTAACGGGGTAGATTCTTCGAAAGTTGTGTGAATTCTCTTCTACGAATATTGTATTCTATTATCTGAAAATTATACCAATTGAAGTTTCATCGAAATTACTAGAAACAAGAAAAAAAAAAACAATTTGTGAGGCTAATAACCTTAGCAGTTGATGCCGCCATAAACTCACATAAAAAAAACAATTTGTTAGCTTTCAGGAAATGAAAACTCACCTTATTATCCGAATATGCTACAATTAAATTGTGTTTGATGGGGTGGATATCCAAAGCTACTGGGGGACAATGATATGTTGGTAGTTTACAACAGAAGTTCCAAGATCTGAGAGGTACTTTTTTCCATAAAAACATTGTTGCTTGCTGTATCAGCAGCCATTAGAAATGCTCCATCATCAGATACTTTTACGATAGATATGGTTTCGGTCAGTCCTAGTAAAAAAATGAGAAAAAAGGTTGTGTAAATATTACCATTATTATTGAATATTTATTATGATCAAATTTGAAGCATCCCTTTTATGTCTTCTTCATTAATTCTCATACCAATAACTTAACTTTTTGCTTTTCGCTGTATTTAAACCATTGTGAAACACAAGGAGACCAAAAATATTTTTTCAACATTCCCAATTCGAGACTATTTGAAAAAATCAGACCAACTTACAAACAGGTTACAACTGAAGGGTAAAATTAGGTATTATCTCAAATACATTTGTGAAAATATGATCAATATTTTTATGTATGGAAAATTACTGAGGTCAACCGAAAAACAAGTCTACAGGGGTTTTTTCAATAAGTTCTGTTCAGCTCAAATATTTTTAGTTCTAGCAAACTTCTGGTTGAAACAGAATAAGATTTCAACGTCATTATTTCAAATGGAACAATCATTAAATTATGGCTTCACTTGAATCCATGATAAATTTCAAAAAAATTATAATGAAGCATTTTGTGCCTATACTCCGTCATTCTTTAATTATTCAATTTTTTCACAATTTCAGAATAATGTAGACCTCATCTAATTCATTGTTTTGAGACACTAAGTTATAAAGAAACTTGAGAGGATTTACTCAAACGAGAGCGGTTTTTGAATTTTTGAAAAACTTATAAAATTCATGAAGGGTTTTAGGAAACTCTGAAATAAAGAGTAAAACAACAAAAACTACGAATGCACTTCAGCCTGATTAATATTAAAATCGCATTTCGTTGAAATTGAATGTTGTTTCTAATAAAATTAAGATGTCAAAATATATGGCATGTCGACATGACGCGATCTGATTGAATTAATTATGGCGGTTTGTCCGGCCTCGCCTAACAAGTTGTGTTGGCTTGATGAACACTGACATAAATTGATGCGTTAGCGGATTTACTGTCCAACAGATCGTCAGATACTTCCCGACCGCATACCGACAGTATCCACGGGACTTATAGGCGCCATTTGAATCGAGTAGTTCTGACGAACAAAAAGAATATACAGAATACGCATAAAAGAATCAACTAGGGTGGGTGTGAGATGGTACCCTGGATCTTTAAAAAGAACGGGGGTGTAGAATGAAAGGCCTAAGTAGTTTAAATATTGATTCATGTGAGAAGCAGAAGGAAAATAGATGAGTTGTATTAATTGAAAGGCATAAAATACATCTCAACTGAATAAGAAAACGACAAAAATTCCACACATAATAGTTATTTATGATATGAGTGTTAAACATGACGTTTTATTTTGTGAGTGAAAGAGTTTGTGAAATGAGCGGAGCGGATTGAACAATTTCACGAACAAAATAAAATCACTTTCAACACAAATACCACACAATGTTGTACAACTGCCCTATTCTGATAATGAAATTCGTGAATTTGCAATGACAATAAACTTCAAGATGCATTTTAATATTCAAATAATCAAAAGGTTGTTGTGAATGGCAAACGTTGCCAACGTTATGATTACTAACGAATGACAAAAGATGCTGTCATTTGAATTTCGTTCATGTCAAATTTTCGTTTTTTGTTTTTAACTGCTTAATATTTTGTCGAGAGTCCAATTATTAATAAAAGTGACAATTTGGTTGTTCTTCGAGTCTGCAAGAAGAGCAAATATGGAACTCCTACCTAAAAAATTTGTTCAGCAGTACGATATTGCATATAACAATTTCCTGGCCTGGTGTAAATTAAAAAATGTAGAAGGGAACTTCAGTGAAACTCTTTTCCTGGCAAACTTAGAAGAAAAATCAAAAATATGGAGTTCATCAACTTTGTGGAGCAAATTTTCAATGATGAAGTCAAGTGCCCTTGTTGAAAATGATGTGGATGTTGGTAAATATTTTAAGGTAATAGCATATTTAAAACGGAAAAGTGAAGGAAATCGTTCCAAAAAATCGAAAATTCTAACTCGTGAACAAGTTGAAAAGTTTATAAAGGAGGGCACCAGATGAGAAACACTTGATGGTTAAGGATGCATTTATTTTCGGATTATTTGGAGCCTGTCGGCGTCAAGAATTGTGTAAATTATCAGTGGAAGACATCGGAATAACAAATAAATCATTGGTTATACAACTTCCAAATACAAAAACGAAAGTCAGTCGTTGTCTTCGTTGATTTTAACACTAAATTCTCTATGAATTGCGTTGAGCCATTTTTTCTCCTCGCGGCATCTTTCGGAAATCTAAACACCAGGCACTGTACAAGTACGACGCAATCAAAATCGAAGAATTCAAGTGAGTAACTTAAAAAAAATGCAAACGAAATAGTGTTATAAAAGGGAAAACCAATGTAATAAGTAATTACTGAGTAATGTTAAAATACTTATGGATTCAATAAATTTGATAATTCACCATTAAAAGTCACTTCAAACCACTTTTAGCAATCCAAGTTCGAAAAATCTTCGCACGTACGTTAAAAATTTGTGCAGTAAAACTGTCTGCGCGAAAATTGACTCGCATCGATTGATTTTTTTGTGGTCTAATATCGAATATTGAAACAGTATAGACTCTCTTTATCTTATTGTATCGTTTTGTTTTTCTCGTATAATTTGTATTGTACAATTTGTTCATAATTTCTGTTTATCTTAATAGCTGTGAAATGATGTAGTTTCCTTTTCACTGCCCTTATGAAAACTAAAATAAAAGGTGTAATCATGGAAAGTGCTTCAAACCTCAGACTTTCTCTCAGTCAACAGCTAAGTTTATACTTAATAAAAAGGTCATATATCAACTATTTTCATATTATTATAAATCCATTGTGGAAATGAGACTACACTTACCGGCTTCTTCTCTATCACTATCAAGGTGTTGTCATGATGAAATATTATTTTTTCCGCAGCTACATGATAGCATATATTCCTAATAAATTAAAATCTAGATGACCAATCTTCAGGTAAGCAATGGGGTAGATTCTTCGAAAGTTGTGAGAATTCTCTTTTACGAATACTGTATTCTATTATCTGAAAATTATACCAATTGGAGTTTCATCGAAATTACTAGAAACAAGAAAAAAAAAGCAATTTGTGCGGCTAATAACCTTAGCAGTTGATGCCGCCATAAACTCACATAAAAAAAACAATTTGTTAGATTTCAGAAAATGGAAACTCACCTTATTATCCGAATATGCTACAATTAAATTGTGTTTGATGGGGTGGATATCCAAAGCTACTGGGGGACAATGATATGTTGGTATTTACAACAGAAGTTCCAAGATCTGAGAGGTTCTTTTTTCCATAGGACAATGTTGCTTGCTGTATCAGCAGCCACTAGGAATGCTTCATCATCAGATACTTTGAAATTGAATGTTGTTTCTAATGAAATTAAAATGGCTAGGGATTTATTTGAAGATGTTGAGTTATAATTCTGTTAAAACAGGAAATTTCAAAGATTTGATAAATTATCAATCGAGAGGGATTTTGAATATATATTTTCAGAGAACTGTCCTCAGTGATTTTTCGAATATATAGCTACTCAGCTTGTAGTGAAATACATCAATATCTACATAATGAACCAAAAAATGTAATGTTTAAAACTATACAGGGTTAATAAGACATGTTCTTTCGAGCATTTAGGCCGTCGTCGTAGATTAGTTCTCGACGTTTCGCCAGTTCGAGTCCCTTCAACCAGGAAATATACGAACAAACCGATGGAATATCAATGGGTAATCCATTGGCCCCAGTGGCCAGTGGTAGCGAACTACTTCATGGAGAAATTAGAAGAGAAAACTCTGAATACCGCACCTCTCAAACCGAAAGTATGGTTTCGATATGTAGATGACACATTCGTCATATGGAGTCATGGAAGAGAAAAGCTCAATGAGTTTCTGACACACATAAATAACATGCACCCAAATATACAGTTCACAATGGAATTAGAAGACCAAAACAGAAATTTGGCTTTCCTTGATGTACTTGTCACACGGAAGGAAACTACTCTAGGACACACTGTATACCGAAAACCTACACACACGGACAGATATCTACACAACACCTCAAATCATCATCCATGCCAACGTAAAGGGATAATCAAAACGCTAGTCGATAGAGCGAGAAGAATTTGTGAGCCAGAACAACTAGCAACCGAGTTAGAACACTTGAAGCGCGCTCTCATGGCTAACGGCTACGCGAAAAACGAAATCGATAGATACATCAAACAAAGGCCTGAACACAACAACGACAATGTACCACGTCGCCAAGAATCGGAAACAAAAGCATTCTTGCCGTTTATCCCACGGGTGACAGACAGAATCGGACGAATTCTGGGGAAACATAACATTAAGACAATATTCAAACCGTCGCAGAAGATCAAGGACCATCTCAACTCCCCCAAGGACAGAAGGGATACACTCAGTACACCAGGTGTATACCGAATTCCGTGCAGCTGTGGAAGTGTATACATCGGTACAACGAAGCGATCCATCAATACGAGGATCAAGGAACACAAGGCCAATTGTAGACTGGGTCATTCAGAGAAATCCGCCGTCGCAGAGCACACACTGAACAACACGAATCATGCAATAGAATTCGACAAAACCCAAGTGTTGTGCACCACTACCGCATACTACCCCAGGCTCTACAGGGAAGCAATCGAAATTCATAAACACCCAACGAATTTCAATAAATCGGAGGAATCTTTGAAAAATCAATAGAACATGGGTGCCAGTACTCAAAAGCACAAAACCACTTACCTATAATAATAACCGGGTTCATGAAGTGAATGAAGATCGGGAACCGGTTGTGAACCGGTCGGACACCGGCGCGCGTTCGTTATCGGTACGAGACCGGTCAAGCGCAGCCACGCCCCCCGACCGAGGTTATATAAGGAAGTACAATCTGCGTTCCCGTCACACTCAGGCAGTTCAGTCCAGTGAGAACATCTCCTGAAATATAACTCCTGAAGATGCCAGACACTCGAACTGGCGAAACGTCGAGAACTAATCTACGACTACGGCCTAAATGCTCGAAAGAACATGTCTTATTGAACGATGGCCGCGAAAGCCTCAACCAATTTATTATACAGGGTTATTCATGAATATGGCTCTATAGAATATTTTTAGGAAAGACACAAGATTCAGGATCGCATAAATTGCCTAAATAGATTCTCTATTGAATTCTCAGTCTTTTTGATTCCAAAAGTTTGAATTTTCTCGAGAAAGAGAAAATTCTTTTTAAATGAGGAAATACGAGAAAAAATCTCAAATTGAGCTCTTTTGAAATACAGAAAACTTCGGGGTTTTTTCATCAACAATTCTCATTTTTGAGAATCTCCGATAAGAAAAGCTGATGCTTCTTTTCCGATAGCGTGATTTTCAGAATATGATACAGGAGGTCACTAATTCTTTGTCAAAGTTAGAAGTGACGAAACACAAAAAAAAACCGTGTTTTTCAATTTGGAACCCCATTTTTTCGAAGCATTTTCGGAATCTTCGTCAAAAAATAATAGGAGCATACGTCCAAGACTATTACTCAAAATGAATATTTTTCGAGATATTCAGGAAAAACGAACTATAAGAAAATATTTTCTCGATAACGGAGATTTCCAAAAATTTCACTTGACCGCTAATTCTTTTCCAGTTAAAAAACACATTTGGAATGAGATTGAAAATTGAAGACAAATTCGTTTTTCCTGAATACCTCGAAAAATATTCATTTTAGGATAAAAGTCTTGGACGTATGCTTCAATTATTTTGTGACGAAGATTTCGAGAATGCTTCGAAAAAATGGCGTTCCAATTTGGAAAAAAACGATTTTTTGATGTTTCGTCACTTCTAACTTTGACAAAGAATTTGTGACCTCCTGTATCATATTCTGAAAATCACGCTTTCTTCTCAGAGATTCTCAAAAATGAGAATTTTTAATGAAAAAACCTCAAAGTTGTCTGTATTTCA
Organism: Hippodamia convergens; assembly: GCA_038502775.1. Lineage (NCBI taxonomy): Eukaryota > Metazoa > Arthropoda > Insecta > Coleoptera > Coccinellidae > Hippodamia > Hippodamia convergens. The sequence goes on from CM076613.1 coordinate 17,036,074, forward strand.
ACAGAGTTCAATTTTGAGATTTTTTTTCGTATTTCCTCATTTGAAGAGAATTTTCTCGGAAAAATTCAAACTTTTGGAATCAAAAAGACTCAGAATTCAATGGAGAATCTATTTATGCAATGAAAAATGGGTGTTCCCATTTGAAGAACGAAAGTTGATTTCACTTCCGGAAAAACCGGAAGTCCTAGAACCTTAAAAAAATATACGAGAAGTCGTCTTCTTACTTGAAGCTCACCTTCAAAATTCGTGAATAACCCTGAATAATAATAAAATATGATATAAATGAGAGAGGTGACATAATTCCCCGATAATTAATATTCCTAGCTACTGAGTAAAAATCCATCATACAAACCTCCTCCTTCCAACCTCTGTGCAACGGATACACTGTCATTTGATATGTTGTAAATAACAATGTTTTCATCAGGATAAGCGGTGATGAGCTGGGTACTGTCAGGGGTGAAAACACCATTGAGATGAATTTCGTTTGTACCATCAATGTTTTCTACTCTCAACAACTTTGGTTCATCTTCGTCCTGAAATTGATATTATTCTTGAATTGTGAGACGAGTTTCCTGAATTAGTTTTATTTTAAACTAGCGGACTTCGTTCTGCTTCACGAAAACGCTATTAACCATAGCGACACCTCCTGGCGTTATTCGCAAGAAGGAAAATCATTTCCAATTTTTTTTCCATTTCATCAAATTTTTCAGAGTTTTAATGCATTTTATGTTAACCCCGCCGTAGGAGAATCCAACAAAAGACTTTCATAACAAACAGTTCATCCAATCTTGAGTTATAAATGTTGTAACCAACAAAACGACCGACTTAGTTTTATATATCAAGATTTCTCAGGCCCTGTATGAAAATAAAAACTGCTTATAATAGATATTTTTACATAAACGTCAGTGGCCTATTTTAAAATCTTTTTTATAACACGAAGCATGTGTTATTTCAACACATTTTGCAGAATATTTTGAGAACTGTATGGAATATAAAAAGTTCAACGTCACAAAACAGCATAATTCAGCAAAACAAAGTGCTCGGCAAACTTCAAACACACTGTTGCCAGGTATGCTAATTTTCCTACAATTTACTGATTTGTCTAATTTTCTCCATATGAGGGAAAACCTGTAGTTTTTTTTCTGAAAATTTGACCAGTGCAAGTTGGCACAATCACATAAAACAATTTTTATCAGGAAAAAAAGTGATATGTTAGCCAAAACTTTTTTTTATTTCGTAATTTGCCAGAAAATCTGAAGAATTTTCATGGAAATATTCACGGCACAAGACAGCACAAATTTTCCCATTCATTTTGTGAGAAAGTGCTGGCTAAACCTTTTTTTTTCAATTTAGATTTTTCGGGAAACTAGAGAGACTTTCGCAAAAATTCGAACGGCACAACACAGCACAATTCAGCCAAACGAAAATTTCGAAAATTCAAAAGTGCTGGGCCAACTTCACACACACTGTTGTCAGGTATGCAAATTTTCCTACAATCTACTGATTTGTCTTATTTTCTCATTATGAGGGAAAACCTGTTGTTTTTTTCTGAAAATTTGAGCGGCGCAAGTTGGCACAATCATATAAAACAATTTTTATCAGGAAAAAAAGTTATATTCTGGGCTGACATTTCTTTTTCATTTTCGTAATTTGCCAGAAAATCTGAAGAATATTCATGGAAATATTCACGGCACAAGGCCGCACAAATTTTCCCATTCACTTTGTGAGAAAGTGCTGGGCTAACCTTTTTTTTTTCAATTTCGATTTTTCGGGAAACTAGAGAGACTTTCGGTTATTCCAGCGGTATTCCTCCAATAACAGGGCCCATCCAGTACACCCAATGACTGTCCCAGCGGTTCAGGACGAAAGACGGTCCCAAAGATCTTGCAGGGTTGAGATATGGCATCTAAAACGAAGAATAAAGGTTGAAAAGTTGAAGAAACACTTAGAATTAATAGCGGATGGACGATTTCTTACCGATACGAAGCTACATGCCGAGTAAGTCGCTCCAATTGTAAGAACTGAACTCCTCGTCCATTTCCTGTAAGTTTCCATTGAAACAAAATAGGAGAAGACAACGATGAAGGTGAGGCTCAACTCAACGCCAAACCTTTCCCATGGGCCACACTTGAAGAAAATAGTATATTCAATTTTTCTACTGATCCATAATTTCAAGAAAAATTGATGAATTCAAAACTATGACAACTCTAATCACATCCATTGTCTTCACTCAAAAGTGCTGTTAAACATGTTCAAATCTTCAAAAGAGGTGGCGCCACTTTGATCGAGCATTTGCAACATGTCAGATAATTCATGTTGACGTGGTGGAGGAGCCCCCAAACCACCGGGAGCTGGTCCTGAAGGATCTGGGTTTTGCCCAGCGTTCTGCCACGTTGTCCATTGATAAGGTGCATGCGGTGGTCCAGCTTGTCTACCACCTCCACTCAGTTGAGTGTATGTATGTCGGCTCGTATCCACTATAAACAGATTGTCCACTGGCTGGACGAGCCGATTGTGGGGGCTCCCAAACCAGAACCCCATCAGGGCGTTGTGGAGGTTGCGGAGCATAGTTCGGACTTTGGTAATCGGTTTGGATATGAGTGGTAGGCGGCATATGGGAATAGATTCCAGGGTCTCGTCTTTGACTGTAACCGAGACCAGGTTGTTGATAGGCAACTTGTTCAGGATTCTCAGTACTTTCGGCACCAGGATGGAGGGCCTTTGCTGTTGTGTTTGTACAGACTATGTACTCCACATCGTCTGTATAGGGATTCAAGAAGGCAAATGCACTGGTACGAAGCCAAACCCACTCTCGGTTCTTAGCTATGAACCTGTACATTACCGATAATACTTGACCCTGCAAATGATAAAAATCTATTAAATCAGATAAAACGTTCCAACAAGCATTTTATTGAGAAGGAAAAAACAAAATTAATAAGCATGAAAGATTATACGAAATGGTGATGAAAAAAGAAAATATTAGTTTACGAAGGACAAAAATATTGATACTTCTAGCAGATAAGTCACTGGCGAGTGTACATCGATAAAAGTAAAATAAAACCAATGAAATCACTTTCGAACAAACGTAACAAGTATACATATGTGCAAATGTCTGAAGTAAGTGTAAAATGAAAACAATTTCTCACATGCTCAGATTTGAATAGACGTCACAATAAAAGAACTCATTCAATGTTTTAAAAACTCATGTTATGGAGGTTTGATATCAATGTGTCATCAGCTGAGAACATATTGAACCCAAAATTGATGATATGAGAGAAAGAAAACTTGGGCCCTCTCTCATGAACATGAACAAACATACCTGTGAAAAGCATAAAATAAAGAAATGAAAGTAGAGAAGAAATAGAATGAAAAAAATACATGGAGTGCAACAGGAAAAACTAAATTAATATTCTGCAATATCTTCACCTTATTCAAAGCTATCCTTCATATGAGTCTGATCCTCATGATGATAAAAGTCGAAACAACTTTTTTTAATTAGTTCAGGAGGGGAGTATCTAAGGAGTCCGATAACTCTCTGATCGACAAACGTGAATTTGCCATCTATCGAATGGCGGGAAATGAATTCAGCAGTACTACTGGATCCCGACAAGTCACTGGTATTCGGTGTTGAGGTCACTTGTAGCCTTCCAATAGCGACAAGACAGCAGTGGGATGAGTGGATCTCTTCCTCAGTTTGTCTGTCTAACTGGGAACATATCTGATGTTTCTCACACTTAGTTGAGCCTTAAATTAACCACCTGCTGCTTCCAATATCAGATGCTTGAGTTCTTGATCTGTCAGGAATGAAGGTTTGTATGTTCCATATGTGCTCGTATTGCCTGTACCTCAAAGGATCTGGATCACCTGCACAACAATGTATTTCCATGAGTTTTCATTGAGATAATTTCTAAATGAATAAGAGCTACAGAGATATGAAATATTTCAATGAGAAAAATTTTAATTCTCACCCATTTGGAAACCTTTTTCAGGGGAGCTCATCCTACCATCACCCCCATTTGAATAAGCCAAAACTCGCATTCTATACGCTTGGACTTTAACAATGTATTGAGTATAATAATCATTCAAGGAAACACTCACAACCGCTGTGCCGGTATTACCAAACTCCTTGAGTTCCAAGCTTTGGAATTTTTACTTGGTTTTGTGTGTTCGTTCTATTTCCTCCATTTCTGTGTTTCATATTCATCAGGTCACGGTAAACAGTGCATCCTTTGTAATTTGCAGGGTGATCACCTTGGCAAAGTGCACATGTGGCTGGTGTATTTTTTTGTTTCCGGCAATTCTTACTGTCATGGTCTTGTCCATATTTAACGCAGTTATAGGGTTTTCTGCAATATGTTCTGCTGTGTCCATAGTCTTGACACCGTGTGCATTGGATAATACTGTTTGTGAATCTTGGTGGTTCTACTTTGATTTTAATTTGCCCGAGAAATTGCAGACTAAATATCTCTTTGTTGCTTATTTGGTACTTTTTGTTTCAAACATTTATTGTATTATTTCAGCTCCCTTTTTCATAAGAATATATATATATATATATATATATATATATATATATATATATATATATTTGGGGCTCCAGGTCTATGAAGTGAAGTGAGAGTGGTTCTTTAGTCGTCCTGTGCTTGGCATTGCTGAGATTTCTCACTTTATGGCCTATCTTTTCGAGCTCCTCTTTAATTTCGGTTATTGGTATTGAGTGGTGCAATCCCCGTATAACTACTCTGTAAGCCCTTTCTTCCTTCAATTGATAGGTGTGATGTATAATTTCTTCAGATCTCAGGTGATGTATTAATTTTCTATAAGTTTCTGAATTCGCTGGGTTGACTTTGATTATATTGTTTGCCATGCTTTTAACGATGTATGATTCAGGGGGGCTCGCTATTGTTAAGTTTGTAATCATATCCTTATAGTTTGACACACCGTAGATATATATTTCTTTTTATTATTTTATTTATCAGCAATCAGAACAAATTACATTCTATGAGCTAATTTGATAACGTTTATTGGTCGTTACAAGTTTCCCCCCATTGCGGGAAACTTCTAGTTTTCCATTAAATCAGCTGGCCATAGCCTTCTCAATCTTCTTGGTTGGTTATCTAATAACAATGGTTGTAATAGAGTATTTATGTGCCCTTCCAATCTTGTGTGATAGTTGTTGCTTTTGTTCTTGATTACATCTTTGACATATGGAATTCTAAGATCTTCATGTAGCGTTTCGTTGGTTACATACCATGGTGCGTTGGCTATCATTCGCAAAGTTTTCGACTGACATCTTTGTATAATAGCTAAATTTGAATTGCTTGCGCATTCCCATATTTCTTTTCCGTAAGTCCATATTGGTACAATAATTGTTTTATACAGTAATACCTTGTTTTCCAAAGAAAGTTTTGAGTTTCTTCCTAAGAGCCAGTGTAGTTCTCTAATTTTAAGATCCATCTGCTTCCTTTTCTTTTTAATGTGTTCTCTCCAAGTTAGTTTGGTATCTAAATGAAGACCTAGTTATTTGACTGTTTTCTCTTTCGGTATTATCTTGTCGTTTATGTGGATTGATGGGCACTGTTCCTTTCTCCAGGTGAAGTCTATCTGTTTTGGAAAATCCATGCACCGTAACTTTTTTATCGTATATTTATTTGGGAGCTGAGGAACCATAAAATGAAGAATGTCAAACATTGGTTTTCGTGAAGTATCAAAGCTTAAATCACCGAGATTCAAATTCAATTTTGAATTTAAACGAACAGTTCTTCCGCATTCAGAAGTTTCCAGTAATTTGCATATCCATTCGAGAATATTAAGATATAATATATTTTATTAATATCTATACCACAATAACCATATTTCAATTCATTCAAGTTTGAGAAAAACAGTTCTGACAATAAAAAAATTAAAATTGAACCCAGGACCTAGGAATATTTTGAAATCTGATAACTTAGAACCCCAATATTCATTCACATTCAAGTGTTGTGAGTCGAAGAAAATTTATATTTCAGAAATAACTATAGAAAAAAATATCAATGAAAAACTAGCATTTTGAAAGCCGATTTTACGCATGCGCAAACAGTGACAATTTGCGATTTTGTTGCCAGATTGAGCATTCATCATATCTCTTGAATCCTTGGAATTGTAGAGAAGGTTTCACTTTATTTAGTAATCGATGCTGTTATAATTTTTTTCCAGCTCATGAATTCGAATCTTTAGAAAATCACTAAAAATTATCGGGAATAATTTAATTTAATAGCTATTATTCATGTTTTTAATATAATACAACAAAAATTTACTTTGAAATAAAAATGATATATAAACTAGGCATACGATCACATGAGATTAACACGTATTAATTGAATGGATTATGTATCTTATTGAATTATTTCTTTTTCAAACAGCAGTTATTTGAATATTCCCCTTACGGAGCAAAGGAAATTTTAGATAATTGCAGTTTTCACCCACCCCCATTGTGAAATTTTCGATTAGAAATGTTTTCAAATGAGTATCTCTAAAAATAAAACAAAACAAAATGTTAGTTATTTTTTCTGGTTCGTCGAGCTTTGAAAGATAACAAGCACAAAATTAAACTTATAAAAGAATATCAATCAGTATCGTAATAATCACCACACCAATAAATGTTACATCCTGTTTTAGTCGTATGCAATATTATAATGATACAACGGAAATCGGGACGGAAATCAACTTAATATGTCAAATTCTTCAAATACAAGTTAAATATCCCAATCTGGCAACGTAGCTACAGATTACGCCGAGGTCTCTCGCATCCACTTGTGTGAACTGCATGTTTACCGTGTCTTTAGAAGAAATTTACCACCTGGTGAAAAAAAAAAATTTTTTATTATTTTCCCAGAGATCCCTCAAGAAGAGAAACTTGGAGAAAAATTTGTGGCTTAGATTCTAGTGTCAATGTATCTAATTTCAGAATATATCAAGTTCATTTCAGATTTTCTGATTTCAATAATCCTAGGGAACCAAAGTATCTCAAACATCTAACAATTCCTAAACCCCCTATGAATCCACCTTATCATTAAATTCTCACTTCAGATTCTCCAAATTTAAATACTACTATCTTAGTGAATGAATCAGTCATATTGAACAATTCAAATAAATCTTTCATGGAGCATTCTTTATCCAATACACCAATTGATATAACACACTAGGTTGACAATTATCGCCAGTTTTTATTCTCAGAAGGATTACCTTCTAATTTCTGTAGTTTCCCACCCACTAATATCAATCAACTGTTTAGTGATAAATGTTATAAAAATTTTCCACCAAAAATTCCACAAATCAGTAGTCAAGATGAACACATCTCTGTGAATCATTCTCCTCTTGCCACTGTTGAGAATTCACCTAGCTCCTCTTTCAAATCTAATATCTGTCAGTCAAGCAATCACGATGAAGACATTGTAGTTCCTATAAGAAATGATACGAGCACCTCGTCACAGTCAAAGAGAGGACATAAATTTTCATTCCTGAAGGAGGCTGATAATTCAAATCTTGCAAAACTAGATGTGTATCGTATACACAGAAATGTAACAAAAAAACTTTCTAAATTAAAATCATTGTTGACTAATAAAAGAACTCAGCTCAGTAAAATAAATAAATTGTATAGAGATGGTAAATTCAAATTTATTGAAGAAAATTTAAATTCAGTTAGCAAGGATTTCATTAATTCATAGTTAAGAAACTCGACAAAATCAGCTACAGGTAGAAGATGGACCATAAATGATAAAACTTTTGCTTTATCCATGTGTCCGAGAAGTCCGAGACTTTATAAATAGAGAGTTATCGAAACACAAATACAGGCCTCACTTTATTAAAGGATCCTGTACTAAAAGATCTCTTAACGTTGGTCGGATATTTGAGCTATCGCAACGATTTATATCTTGACAACTTTATTATGACATTTCCTTTATTTTGACAGTTGTGAGAAGCTGTTTAACCACAGCCTTCTAAAGTACTCTCTATAGACGGCTGTGGTTTAACCTAGAAGTTTGCGAGAACTGTCAAAATAAGAGATCTTTTATTTAAATACGGCTGTCCTTTATTTAAGTTAAGTACAGGAGGCCCGTATTTTATTACAGGCCACCTTAAAATCTTTTGCTAATGCGCATGAGTAAATGTCAAAATAAGGGAAACTTTATTTAAGTTGGGCCTCTATTTGCGTTCCGATAACTCTCTAATATTCAAGATCCGTTTTTAAGTTACCTGCTCCTAGAACCTTGCAAAGTCTTCTTTCAAATATACCTTTTGAGTGCGGAATTTTAAAGTCAGTTTTAGATTTTTTGAAAATTCATATAGAAAACATGGATGAGCTGGATACTTACTGTTCTTTAATTTTTGATGAAATTTCTATTAGTAGTGGTCTATCTTATAACATTGGCCATCAGAAGATATCAGGATTTGAAGATTTAGGTTCTTTGGGTCGAACATCAAACCCAGCAAATCATGCTCTCGTTTTTATGATAAGGGGCATCCAAAAAAATTTCAAAATTCCGGTGGCATACTACTTGTCCAAAGATAGTGTAAAATCTTGTCATTTAAAACAGCTTATAGTAGACGTAATTGAGGAATTACAAGCAGTAGGTGTGAAAATTTGTGCAACTGTTTGTGACCAAAGCAGTAGTAATAAAACTGCCTTGAACTCCTTAGTTTTAGATTGCACAGATGATAAACCTTCTCCGTTCCACTTCGTTGTTAATGGACAGCGAGTTTTCACTATATTTGATGTACCTCATCTTTTAAAGTGTACTCGTAACTCTATTATTGATGGAAAATTAGAATTTGAGAAGGGGAAGTTTGCATGTATGGACCATATAAAGCAAGCTCTCCTTTTTGATAATTCTAAAAGCACATATAGATGCTGCAATAAACTAACTGAAAATCATTTCAATTTTTCAGATTCCAACATGAAGATGAAGGTGAGTGTGGCAGCCCGACAACTGAGCCACACTGTAGCAGCAGCCATTGAAACATTTTGTGCTTCTGGATTTTTGGAGACAAGTGAGGTTTGAGGGTTTACAATTTATGAATTTGAGGAATTTCAATCAGGATCCCATCGAAAATTTATTTGGTGAAATAAGGAAACATGGCTTTAGCAATACAAATCCGAATTCATCGCAATTCGTGGCAGCACTAAAAACACTTGTTATTAATAGTTTAAGTTCGCCTATAATTGAATCATATAACTGCGAAGACGATTTTTGCCATTCAATAAGGAATTTCGGGGATTTTATAAGTAAATATAATAGGAAAGATGAAAATTCGGAAGAAGAGGCCAATGATTCTGAGGGTGTTGTGGAAGATGATAATGCAGAAGATTTTACCGATGAAAAGTATGCGTCTTCTTATGTAGCTACATTTTTAAAAAAATGAAAATATCAGATTGCCAAGATTGCCAAAAATGTTTATGACACGTTGAGTCAACATCTATTTGTGAGTTTCAAAGAAAATGATGACGAAATTCGGTTGAATTATGCAAGTGACCAATTGATTCATATGAAACACGTTAGTGTTTCATATTGAATTATTTAAATTTTTAGACAAAAATGGTCAGGAGACAAAATTGCTAGATAAATTCATTTTTAGATTTTCTCGGCAGTGATAAACAATGACATTCTGTTGAACTCATGACCTATCCCAAGATATTTACAGAATTCTCTTTCAGTTGAACTTTTTAAATATATACGTGAAAAAAATAAAAGAATAAAACTTCCCCATCCTGGACACTTTAAAAAACTTCGATTAATACATGGCATCAGGATTAATAATCAATGAATCAATTGTTTATTGTATAATAATTGTTTGTATGTATATAATTTTTCTCACTTGTAGAGCCGAGGTGATAGTGCTAACGGACTCTGTGATTTAATGTGATATGTTTATTCAAATTCTATTTTTGTTCTCTTCGATACTGTTTAAATGATAATTTGCTTGTGTATATATATTTTCTCTCATTTTCAGAGCCAAGGTGATAGTGCTAACGGACTCTGTGATTTCATGTGATATGTTTATTCAAATTCTATTTTTGTTCTCTTTGTTACTGTTTAAATGATTATTTGCTTGTGTATATATATTTTCTCTCACTCTTAGAGGGAAGGTGATAGTGCTAACGTACTCTGTGATTTAATGTGATATGTTTATTCAAATTCTATTTTTGTTCTCTTTGTTACCGTTTATATGATCATTTGCTTGTGTATATATTTTTTCTCACTTGTACAGCCAATGTGATAGTGCTAACGGATTCTGTGATTTCATGTGATATGTTAAAATGTGTTACTGTTTAAATGATTATTTGCTTGTGTATATATCAGCACCTCAGAAGTAAAGTGTGTTAAGTTACATTTTTTTCAGACACCAAATATCTACAATATTGGATTCACATTAGTGAATAGACTATATCAAGTCTCCAAATAATGGCAGAAAACATTCTTTCAAACAATAATCGAACTGGAAAATCTCTCTTTTGTCTAATTTTCAAATTGTGACTTAACCCATTATACCTCTGGGGTGCTGATATATTTTCTCTCACTTTAAGAGCCAAGGTGATAGTGCTTACGGACTCTGTGATTTGTTTATTCAAATTCTATTTTTGTTCTCTTTGTTACCTTTCATATAATTATTTGCTTGTGTATATATTTTTCTCACTTGTACAGCCAAGGTGATATTTCTAACGGATTCTGTGATTTCATGTGATATGTTTATTCAAATATTATTTTCGTTCTCTTTGTTACTGTTTAGAAGATTATTTGCTTGTGTATATATATTTTCTCTCACTCTTAGAGGGAATCAATTGTTTATTGTATAATAATTGTTTGTATGTATATAATTTTTCTCACTTGTAGAGCCAAGGTGATAGTGCTAACGGATTCTGTGATATTTATATATAATATAACCCAATGAACAATTTTTGTTTCATTGAAGTTGCATAAAGGTTTAAAGAACGAAATAATAACACTCAAAGCTTCATCATATGGTGCTGGTAACCCTAATAAACCAATTATATAACCCTTAAAGAACTCAAATGGAGAGTACTATAAGAGTTACCAAAAACCTTGATTCTGGTAACGTTTTACAACCCGCAAGGTCCTATTACGGTGTTGGTGTAAGACACTATACACCCGTTATACAACTCACAATTCAGTATTGCGGACGCTTCTTATAGAACTATGGGACAATCGACAGGTGTTTTAGAAACACTTAAATCACTTTTATAGGACCATTTTATAAAATAATCGGAAACGTTTACAGACCGCTAATATAACTCTTCCTCTCCATTTTGTTTCACCTCATAAGCCTCTGTGATATAACTATCTCTCTCATACGCATGGAAATTACTATTTTTGTGTTTTATCGTTGTTTCCTCCAATGATTATTAGAAAATAGATTATGGTGTTATGAATTCAAGAACTTTGAATCGTCTTCAACCAAAATTCTCATGCAAATACTACTTTTACTGTGAAATCATGCTTTGTAGGCCTCAAAAATTGAAGCGCTCCAAAAATAATGAGCGAATACAAATTTCATCAAAAAAGTAATAGAAAGGTCTCGACCTCACACTCAGATTTTGCTGTTATTTTTGAACGCAAACTTTGGTTTTTTCGAGAGATGGAATCGAATTTATGCTGAAAAAGTTCTCACATAAGATATTTTCATAAAAACAATGATTTCATAATTTGTTCGGAAATTAAATTTGAAGTTAGGTCCAACTAAAATGGCGGAATTATTAATAACACTTTATTCCTTTCAAGAAACTCTTATAAGTTCTAAGTATCTATAGATGGTTCTGCCGGGCCTGTTATAGACCATCTAGGATGTTCAAATGAAGGTATAAAATTCTTTATGAGCTGTAAAGGCACATAAAAGAAGAAACTATTACCTTAAACACACCAATGGTTTTGTAAAGGCATCAAGGATTACTTAAGGTGGAATAAGAGGAACGGTAGTTACCGCTTCCTGCCGGGCCCTCTGATATTCATAACCTCAAAATTTCGCTGCCGCCAAGCTCTAAGTGAATCGTCATAGCGGATTATGTTTAATTTTCATAAAAGCAGTGCGATGAATATGTTCAAAGTCATGAAAACATTAGATCCAGGAAAAAGGACCATCGCGATAATATATGTGTCATCGCGATGGCATCTGCAGATGCAAAGGAAACTTCAGCTTAAGCCGCCAATATTATGTAAAAAAAGAAAATTAAATAGAAAGATATTTGAAATAGACTACCCCAGGATTTTTTTACTGGGTTCAGAGTGTCATGGGATATTCTCAGTTTGAAATGAATTCCCAAAGAAGTTTCCCTAGAAACTAACAGCCCAGATCTTGAATTGAAAATTTCTTATAGGTTTTTCTCCACTTTTCTAAGAAAAGAGCCACTACTCTTTACTTTTCTCCAAGTATATACTATAAAGGGTTAAAGACGCATTCGGGACAGATTAAAGTTCTATAAATGAAATGTATATCTAACCTATAAATAATAAGTGTTATAGAGGTATTCGTGGCTACTATTGTTATATAAGGGTTTCTGTGGTTACAGAAATATCTGCGAGTGATATAATGGTAACCACTGAGATATTTACAGACCCTTTGATAGAAAGTTCTATAAAGAAGTGGTGGTGATATTTATATCACTTCTTTATGAGACTTTCAGTAATTGGGACTATTGGTGTCATAACGAGGTGATATAATACGTTTATACGAGTAATTTATGGAACCTTTGTTGCTATTGACTCTTATAAGTCCAACCTGCAACCTCCTCGTGGTGAGAGTCGGTAACGGTCCCCTTGCGGGGGTCGGCTAATAGCAGGCAATGGCACTATGGTACAAGGACGTCGTGCCATAGAACAGGTGACGCTGTGGACGTAACACCGGACGTCGGGCCAAGAAGGCAGCCCCTTCAAACGGCCTACTCCCACCGTTAATTGGTGCACGGCGTTCAGCCTCATGGGAGATTCATTGGGGTATTGTTCTCCGTGTGGGTGTGGGTTAGAAGCCCTCACCCACAAACCCATCTGAAGCTACAGGATCGAGGGACAGAATCCGGCCTGAGGGCTAAAGGCCGTGTAATCGGAGCACGGCCCTTCTGATGACGGACTCCGGACGCACCTTGTCCGGCGTCAGCGAACAGCCACTAGCACCTCGAACAACAGAGGTGACATGCCCAATATGTGATCCCGCGCGCGTTTTCTCCTCCACGAGAGGATTGTCCAATGATATGCGCACACACCGGGCCCAAGAAGTTGCAGCTGGTCCTCCGGGACCTGGGCCTTCGAGGGTTCCGGTGGCAGAACAACGAGCAAGCGAAGGCTTTGTGTGCACGCTATGTGAACCGAACAGAGAGTTCACGACCAGGATTGGACTCGAGGTACACAGGCAAAGGGCCCATACGGAAGTAGTGAATGAGGAAATCAACATCGACCGCCAGCACAGGGGGTACTCGGCCGAGGAGATGAGAATCGCCGCGGCCGAGGAGGCACACGTGATAAAGTACGGCCGAAGCAGACTGGGCCAAGAGGTCCAGTTTGTCAACGTCTTTTTGTGTCAGGTCTTCCCCGGAAGAACTACTGACTCGCTTAAAGGCATGCGCAGAACTCCAGCCTATAAGGCGTTGTTGGAGCAGGCAATCGCGGAGCTGCCTTCCTCGAGTGCCCCCAGCTCAGACTCCACTATCGATGAACGGGAGCCTCTCGTTACCTCCAACACTAGCGTTGATCAGTACCTCGAAGCGGCAAGAGGTCTATTGCCGAGGGTGAGGGAGTCCGACTATCCGGGCTCCCACCAATTGGTTGCGCTAGTAGAGCGCGTTGAGAGCGGCCTGGACCCGTCAGCGATGATAGAGGCCTGCCTCAAAGCCATGGTACCATCTTATGACAAGGTAAAGAGGAGGTACGAGAGGAAGAGGAGAGTTGTAGCGCCAACGAACAGGGATACGAGGAGGCGCAAGGAATACGCAGACATGCAGAATCTGTTTAAGAAGAACATGTCTAGGGCCGCAAAGCAGATTCTGAACGGAGGGGGTGAAACATCGCACCCACCCCTCGAGGAAATGGTGAACCACTGGGAACCAGTGCTAACCGTTCCTTCTACTCCGGTTCAGCAACACGAATCCCTGCCACAAAAACTACAAAAATCTGCAACCGCCTCACCAATTAGTGATAGTGAGATAGAAACGGTAAAAATTCCATACAGCTCTTCTCTCGGTATCGATGGCGTAACATTTGCCATGTGGAGTAAGGTTCCGCCGGCCCATCGGGCTCTCCTATACAACCTGGGATCGTTTCCTGAACAACTCTTGACGAGTAGGACGATTTTTGTCCCGAAAAAGTCGGACAGTACGGATCCCGCTGAATTTAGACCCATCAGCATAGCCTCTGTCATCGTGCGCCAACTACATAAGATAGTGGCACGACGTATGGTGGCCGAAAGGATCGTTGATGAACGGTAGAGATGCCTTGAAGACGGCTGTGCCGAAAATATTTCGGTATTGGCAGCCGCGATACACCACGCCAGGGAAAACCTCATGGAGCTGCATTTGGTATCACTAGATGTGGCCAAGGCGCGAGATCCCGGTGAGTAGGGGAGTTCGACAGAGCGATCCAATGTCGGGTATAATATTCGCATTGGTGGTGGACCGGGTTTTGAGAACGGTCCCTCCTCAGGTGGGGTATAGTGTCGGAGGCGATCCTATAAATGCGATCGCCTATGCGGACGACATTTGCCTTCTGTCATCGTCGAAGGCGGGCATGAAAGCAGCGCTCGAAGCGATCGAGCGTGTTGCCTTGCAGCAGGGGTTGTCGTTCAACCCTGGAAAATGTGTGGCCACTTTATTAGTACCTTCAGGGCGTGATAAGAGGATGAAAGTTCTCACGACATCTCAGTTCAACCTGCATCAGGGCGACCCAATTCGCCAACTCGGTCCTACCGAGGAGTGGCGACACTTGGGGTTGATATCAGCCCACAGGGACTGAGGAAGACCTGCCCGACAATGGAGGTGGAACTCTCAAGGGTTTCACGGGCCCCACTAAAGCCGCAACAACGCCTGAAGATCTTGCGTTGTTTCCTGGTGCCCAGATATTATCACTCGTTGGTGTTATCTGGATGCACCATGAAGGCCCTTAGGCAGTTGGACCTTCAGATGCGTGCTGCTGTAAGGCGATGGCTCGGATTGCCCAAAGATACCCCACTAGGTTATTTCCACGCGGCCGTGAAATATCGCGGATTTGGGCTTCCTGCCTTTGCCGTCACAATCCCAGGCCTTATGAGGGACAGACTGACTCGTCTCGAAAGCTCGTCGTCAGGAACGGTCAGGGCTGTCTCCCATACTAATTGGGCCCACAACAAAATCGGGGGGGGCCGAAAAGGTCCTGTTGATCGATGGAAACAGGATCTACTCAGCAGACCAACGCAGAAGGTACTGGGCGGCGAGGCTTTACGCCTCACAGGATGGACACGAGCTAAGGGAGAGTGAGAAGTCAACGGCTTCCACTCGGTGGATAGATGCTGGCAGCACGGGCATACCCGGAAGGGACTATCGCTAATACCACCACGTGCATGTCAACTGTCTGCCAACCCGAGTCCGCACGTCGAGAGGCCAGGGGACAGCCATAACGAACATTAATTGTAGGGCTGGGTGTCTTAGCACCGAGACAGCGGCACATGTCATCCAGAATTGCTTCCGGACACATGGTGGAAGAATAAAGAGGCATGATGCCGTGTGCAAGACGCTTTCAGGCTTCTTTGAGAACAAGGGCATTACGGTGTATACCGAGCCGCGTCTGCGAACAACAGCAGGCGTTCGGAAACCCGATCTCGTGGTTGTGAGGGATAGCGACGTGTGGATCGTAGATACTCAGGTCATGTCAGGCGCGCAGTCGCTTGACTTGGCCCACAGATTGAAGGTCGAGAAATATAACAACGATCCGGTCAAGGACCAAGTAGCCAGGCTTACCAGCACACCGGCCTCAACTGTGAGGGTCACTTCCTGCACCATCTCCTGGCGAGGTGTGTGGTCAGAGGGGTCAGCTAACAACTTGACCAACGACCTTGGGGTACCGATTGGACTGCTCAGTGGTATAACCACTAGAGTTTTGCAAGGGTCGTCCACGAGTTGGAAACGATAGAACCAGATTACAACAACTATGGTTCCAAGGCTGAGAGCCGGCGTCGGGTAGGGTGTTTGCGGGGGCAAACAACCCCAGGGTAACCTGCGCCCATGCCATCTTAAATTCGGTTGCAGGCAATTAAACTGTGCTCGCCCACCGTGGAGGGCGGGAGCAGGGGAGTTTTTAGTGGGTAGGCCCCCCTTCGGGAGGGGAGAGTCTCCACACACCACCATTTGAGGCGGGGTGGCGTCCGTAAGATGGATTTTCTCCTCTCTAACAAAAAAAAAAATAATTTTACAGAACATTTATAAACCATTATATTCCGCTTATATAACTTTACCGGCACCTGAAGCTCCCCAGAATGTTCATTGGGAATGCTAATGAACTTCGTTAATCCATTTTCATTATATTATATGGAGATTTTAGGTTGTAAATAATCAGTAAAGATAGTTCTTTTTTTTGTAAATATCTAGTATTAATTTCATACAAGCCTCCTGTTTTTGAAAAAATTACAATGTTTTTATTTGTTGGACGGAAAACTGCAAAAATGGAGAGAAGCCACATTAAATCTCGCCTCTTTATAATAATATCATATATTTTCGAAAAAAGCGTTTTTATAAATGTTTTTATGTATTTATTACTCGTGTTAAAAATTACTTTCATTCAATAAATCTATTGATACACATTTTTGTTTTCCCTATTATATGTGTGTTATTCAAATATAAGCGCGCAAGAAATATTCAAATTCGATTTGAATTTACCGCCTATCCCCTCCACTTCGGGCACCTAGGATGGCGGCCAAATTTGTCGCCAACAATTAGTAGGGAGTTAGCATTTCTTATTATTTGTGTTCTGTGCTACTTAGTTTGATTGTGATCGTTCAGGAAGTTATTCGATAATTTTTCTTTGTGAAAAAAAATATTTAGTGAAAATATGCAAAACAGAATGTGGGTGTTGGAATTTCATCGCGTAGTGGCTCGTGGAAATATAAAGATGATCAAGGCATTGCTTGATTTGAAACCTGATGATGCCAGTATTGACTCTAGAGTGAAAAAATCGTTGATATCCACCAACAGTGCCCTGGAATATTGCTGCCTTGTGTAAATAAAAAAAACCAACAAATAAAATCGATATGATTATCAAGTTGCTTCTTGAGTATGGAGCTGATCCACTGCAAATTAGATCTAATGGACGAAAAAGTTGTGCAATGTACCAACTTTGTCTTGCTCGAGGTATGCGTTTTAATCGTTTTAAAATTCAAATTTTCAACATTCTGCTTTTAGAGATTTTTTTCTTACCTCCTGAGATATACCTTGAAATACGATTCGCATGATGAAATATGTAAAATATTTCCGTATTCGTGAATTTCAAATTCTCTTCTCTTTCTATTTTCTTTAGTTTTGCGATAAGAAACTTATTAGTTCGAAATATTTTTATTTTCATGAAAAATTCCAAATAATTCAGGTGACAAGTTCATTTATATGTTTCGAATTTTTCAGCTTTACATTCTATTCTTTTCATTTTGATGACGAAAAATAAGATCTACTTTTTTTTCATTCAATTGTTATTGTAGAATTCCGGTGACGTGATGAAGTTTTGTGTTATGAAAAGTTCGAATTTCATGAGAATAATTCAGTAGTAATGATCCAAAAAATAAGTTCTTCAATTGGTCATCATCATTCTAATTTCTGGTCACTTCAAAAGTAATAGTCCTGAAGATACAAAATTTATTTTTCCAAGTTTTACTCCTAGTGGTCAAAGGGATAATTCTGAGTTATCCCTCTGCCAATCAATAATATATCGTAATCTCTACTTATGATTTTGATGACCGAAATGGGATCTAAAAATTTTCATTCGAGTTTAAAATGATGATAGTTAAATTGCTAAGCAGCAAGTGGACTGATTCCTGTCTCATCAAAACTTTTCAAGAGCAAATAATTATGTTTCAACAAAACTTCTTTTCATGAAAACTTTGTTAATAATGAGTTATTCATTTTCAGGAACAGAAAACATCGTGATGCAGTTTCTTGGATACTTGAAGGATATCGACAGTCCAATCTTCGACAGATACAATGCTCTGATATGGTCATTGGGGAGAGATAGAGAAGACGCTCTTAAGTAATGTCTTGCGAGAGGAGCAGATCCTAACATCAAGCATGGAGAGATGACAGCCTTACACTTTGCAATTGCAAACAACGTCCCCAGATGCATCGAGAAAATGAAGATCTTAATTGACCACGGGCGGATGTAAATATGTTAGGATCCAACGGAATGACTGCTCTTCATTTGGCATTAGCACAACCTGATGGAAAAGATTTGAGCAATTTCCTCCTGAAATACAAACCGCATCTTCATGTCACCAACAACTCCGATCGTGTATGATACTTTTCCATTACCTTCGAAAGAATCATTTAGACTTGGAGGTATTGGAAGTCTTGTTGAAGAGCGGGAGTGACCCCAATTTTCGTGGACGTGTGAGTTTTAATGCTCTGCACATCGTCATGTGCCCAATGTTCTTAGAGAGAATCGCGGAAGTTAACAAGATTTTGATCAAATATGGAGCTTCCGTCAATCAGCAAGACCTGTTCCGAAATACGGCGTTACATTACGCAGCATTTTCTCACTCAGCAGATCTCGTCAGGAGCTTGCTGATGAACAGGGCAAACATCACGTTGACAAATAACGAATGCTTCACTCCCATGGAAAATTTTATCCTAAGCTCTAGAAACCACGAAGTACAGTTGGCCTTTTTCGAAGACATTATGCTCGAAATCAGTTCGGGAAAAACGCAGACGACAAAAGAAATCTCTGCTAAAATTGATTCGTCCGATGCGACTCCCAAACTGGTAAAGGAGTGTAACTCAGAGCTCAGTTATTTGAAAAATAGGAAAATTGGGGAAACACGTATTTCAAGTTTTGGTGGCTGATGTTGAATAAATTTCTAAATTTGCGGGAAACGTGGAAACCGCTTCGTTTCTAGAGAATTTGGAAGAAACGGGCTTTTACGGTTCAAGAATGAGGAAAAAAATATGTGCGGGGCTTGAAAGAAGGAGACTGGAAGACTGTGCCTCGATGGTTTTTTTCAATTTCGCATGTAAGGAATTACCTTACGTCGTCATTCAGAATATCTTGGGGTACTTGACCAATAGCGATTTGGAAGCGATGGAATATGCGATTGTGTATTGAGTAAATTGTTTTCATTGAAATTTGTGTATAAATTTGTATATGGTTATTATATTCTGTACATATCCTGATGAGTTTTTTGTAAAATATTATTGTAAATAAAAAGTTTCTTATATTTTGTGAATGTGAATTTTAACTATGTTGTATGTGAATATAACAATATTTTTCAATAAAACTACTACTTTTTGTAAATCATATCGTCATTAGCATTTCTAAGAAGTGATAAATTTTTCTTGATACCTGAAGAAAGTACATAAATCGATTGATGAAAATTTGCGAATGAATTGACAGATTCTTCCCACTGCTTTTTTATTTCCGTTGATTTCCCAGTTTAATTCTGATGATGAAAGAAATTGCAGCGAAATCATGATAATCAAGCTATTTTTCTTTAAATATTGTCCTGCAAGGAAAACAGATGTCCAACGAAATCTGCAAAAATTGATTCGTCGGATGAGACAAGAAAAATGGTGAAGGGTGTAACTCGGAGCATTTTTTTTAATTCATTATTTATTCATAGCAATGAAACTATTTTCGAAGAAAAACGAAGATTCAATAGCGAATAACCTTTCTAGGTTGAGTCTAAGATCATTTCTGAATATGAACTAATACGTAAAACATTCTTTGTAGTTTTAACGATTTTGTCCGATGATGTTGAGTTCGAAGTGCTATTGTTCTTTCATTGTTGATCAATAATTATTTCCAACCGGATTGTTCCCGACAAATTCCTACAGAAAGTTGCGAAGGACCATCTGCTTCATTATTTAAAAATACTTCAAATGATTTTGCTCCAGAGACTGGAGGGTGAAAACAAAAAATTCCAGGAAATGGGAGATACCCTACCAAATTTATGCCGGCGATCATCCCCTGAAACATCATACATTTATTTGAAGAGTACAACGTTAATATGTCAAACTGACCGAATTGTATATCAGGAAAATATTGAACATTTCTTATTCGTGATGTCATATGGGGTCTTTCTTAAATATGTTTTTCAAGAAGTAGGGATTTTGCGAAAGCTGATCGTTCTCAATTTTTGAATTCATTTTTTCAAGTGTTAGTATTAATCTCCAAAATTTCAAATGAGAACAAATTCCTATTTCTATTTCTTTCATCGAAGAGAGACGCTCTTGTGAAACTTGAGGTGGATTTCACAAAATATTGATTGTGCGAAAAAAAAAACTTTTTGTAAGTTCGAACCAATTCATCAAAGGTTTTAAAATTTTTTTAAACCCTCCTAATGTCTTATTCACACCAAAAATATTTTCATTGTTTCCTTATTGTTTAGAATGTGACAATAACTTTGTTTGAATATTTTCTCGACTTCTTCAACATTTCGTTCATATTGAAAAACATAAAATGAAAATTTCATATTGTTCAAAGCAACCAAAATTAAAATTATTTTTTCAAATAAGAGCTTGGACGAATGATTCATGATTCCGACGAGTCATTTATAGAAAGTGCTTTTAATAGACTTCAAATGAGCTACCAAAATGTGAACAATCCATTCAATGGTAGGTAAGTAGGTAACGATATCGTCGTGTCCTTCGGAGAAAAGAGTGCGAGTTATTGAGATAACACTTGGAAGGATAATGAGCTTTGAATACCGACCAAAGTGTTAATATTTTCTTCAATAGTAAATATATTCTTCAGAGAAAATATAATGACTTTTGAAAGTATTAGGATAATGATTCTGAGAAATGATTGGCTTGGGGAAATCATATTCACCACTTTCATATATCTATGTATGAGTATTTTATCCATCGGAAAAAGAAAAGTTTTTCGCAAGTTCAACGACGGCAACGTATATATGAAAAAATTCATCACCAGCATATGGGAATTCACAAAAACAATTCTAAATTTGGAATCATAAATTTGGTTCACATATTTTCTACGTCATGATTTTTGGCAGTGATATTTTCTGACGAATGATTCAGTTCCTGATATTTTGAGCAATTTTCCATGAGTAGGTTGGGGGTATATCTAGAAAAATAATGATAAATATGGAAATTGAAAGAAGGAATAGGAATAGAATAACAGAGTTTTGAATTAATTCGCTTTTCTGATTCGGTTTATTTCATTTCATGACATGTTTCACAAAATTAAAAACGAATTCTCAAAATTACAAGAAAGAAATCACACATCCCCCATTCAAATCGATTCTCAGAATTATTATCATTCTTCTTCCGAGTTCTACCTAACTGTCCATCTTCCTTGATGATTTATTATTGTTTCTAATGATACATTGTATATATTTTGGTGCAAACTGTACCGCCATTAAAAATACAATTATCATTATGAATCTGTTCCCGGAATAAACAACCTTCATCCGAATGTTGGGAAAGCATATTTTCATCAATTTTCAAATCTCTAAAATAATCTTTCGCGCAACTATACATGAGTATATGTTTTCTACAATAATTATAAGAATTATGATTTTATCTACGTACCTAAGTATCTAACGTACGTAGTTCAAAACTTTGATTGCCATTGAGTATTTACCTCGGTTTCTACTGATGGTTTATATTTCAAGCTAGCGTGCTTCGAAATTATGAAATAAAGAAAAAATTTGAATCAAATAAACTCATTTTGATACTGATACATCGATTGAGAAATGTTTTCAGAGGATTCTGCATCAAAAATCCACTATTATCAAGATTCGTCAATATTGCCCGATCAAGAAAAGAGTGTAGCTTGAACTCTAGTTAGTAGATTCGCTTATTTAATATTCCTTGGATTTCATGATCAAACTATCCACAGTGGTGATTTTGTATATCTACGTGGAAATATTCTATGGATCAACCTGAATGAATGACAACCGCTGAGCATTAAAAAAAAAATCTCTTAATTGAGATCAACAAACTGTGATTTTACAAATCATTGATAATGAACATGTATTTCTGCCAAACACATTTGATTGTATGAAAAGAATTACAATCGCAGTTAAACATCGCTTTCTCTGAAATCATTAAGGATCGAAGAGACATTTGAACTACAACATGACTGATTTTGTCTGAGACATATAGCATTGTGAAGCAGACAAGAGTTCGTATTGGTTTTCGAAATGATCGTCTTTGTTTTCAACTTCTTCAGACCATTTGATTCATTTGAGAAATCTATTGAGGTTTGAAAATAGACTTTCAATATGCGTGGGCAATTTGCATGTGTATATATCATAAGGTTAAACCCCATATAATACTTGAATATATTACACATCTGTTCACGCAAAGTGAACGTTCTCAAATTGAATGGTACATTTCGAGTAATATTCCCATTCATGGGTTCGAATTCCCGAGAATTCGTTTCATTCATTTATTATCATCGGAAAATATTGACACCAGCTGTGAATCTTGTCACTCCTCGCCTCTCCTGCGGTTGAATGAATTATTGTGCACATGCTTTGATTTTCACCGGTCAGTATTCATCTTTACGTTCAATACGAAAGATTGACATATGTGCCTTTTACTGCTTCCATTCTCGTAAAATTATTATTATTTCATTATTATTTATTGAAAATGAGAGAGGAGACAAAAACCTGTACATATCAGGTAAATATAAATTCAAAGAAATACATTGCAAACAAATCAACATTGGAAATCACTATATAGTCAAGTGATGATCAAGACGGTTCTTGAAAGCGTTTTTTGATGGGGCGCATACAACTTCACTTGGTAGAGCGTTCCAAGCGTGGAATACACGATTGGAGAAGAAATGCTCTCTAACGGTACACTTGAAATATTCGCGGTAGAGCTTAAGATGGTGACCACACCGTCCCGCACAATCCCGCACAAACAGTCCGCTTATATCACAGCCAAAAAGCCCATGGATGGCAGACCAAACAAACTGAGCCTCTCCTCGTACGCTGGACGCATGATACCGAATGGTATCCTGAGCCCTTCGCTGGACAGACTCCAGATTTGCATGGTCTCGAACATGGCCTCCTATATCCACTGGCCAGGGCATTGCCAAGAGCGGCAACGCTGCAGAGGGGCATAGCCACTCGATGTATCGTGGAAGAAGACCGATCTAGTAGCATATGAGTCCCGCGTTTTTGTTGCGTCCGCTTAGTTTAGGGTTTATTATTCCGGTAATCTATGTCAAAAAATACGTGAATTATTGTTATCTATTGTTATTTTCCGACTACCGTATATAGAAAAAGTGTTAGTGATATTGATTTGCCTTGAAATAACGGATTATTGGTTTTTTTGTAAGTATCCGTGAGTATTCAACCTATAAATTCAACTTTAACTTGAGGTCATCTGCTTTGAATAATGGTTAAAACGTGTTGTATTCCATCCTGTAAAAGCAACTATCCGTCTACAAAAAATGAAGGATATTTTAGTTGTTTCAAATTTCCGAAAGATGAACAGCTTAAGCTTTTATGGATGAGGGCCATACCGCGAAATTTCGTTCCTACTAATAATAGTTTTGTTTGCGAGAAACATTTTGACTCAGATGATATTATTAAGTTCGATAAACATTTGCAAACAGATGGAACCATTAAATTTATTTCTTTGAGATTTCCAAAATTGAAAGAAGGCGCCATTACGAAAATTTTTCCAAATTTACCCTCATATTTCACTAAACCAACGCAATTAAAAAGGACCGATCCTCAGTGTAGAAGGGAAGCAATTGTGACTAGAAATAATAATGAAACAGAAGCTTTTTTAAGTTCCGATTTGATCGAAGATTTTGAAGACTTATTTGAAAATTATTCTGCTAAACTAGATATCTCTGGATGGGAAATTAAAAAACTCGATAACGCGATATATTTTTATATTCTAAATTATGAAAAATTATTAACCGTTGAAAGTTCAATAGAAATTAATAAAAGTCTCCAAATCAAAATATTTCATAAAAATGTCCAAATTTCCGCGAATGATCTTAAATGGATACTTCCTGCTGATCTGATTCTCAGCAGATGGTCTCAAGTTACGAATTTGCTTTCTCGATATAAAAATGTTTCTAATGAAAATACCAGTGAGTCTGCATCAGATTTATTGAGAGACGCCTTGACTTCATTAGAAGCATTTTTATCACGTAAACAAAATGAAAATTTTGACCAACTCAGGCAACTCGAAATCATTATCGATCAATTGAGGCAGATAAGTAGAAATAAAATTAGGTACTCATCAAGTACAATCATAATGTCTTTCATTTTATACTCGCAGTCAGCCTCTTGTTATGATTTAATGAGAAAGTTTTTTATTCTTCCAAACAAAAGGTACTTGAGATCAATTTCATCTTCTATGGAAATATCTGCAAATTCGGATAGTGGGAATAAAAAGTATCTCTCACATGTATCTCGCGAACTTTAGATCGTGTTGTAGTACTTTTGATCGACGAAATTTATATAAATTCCCGTCTTGATTATCGATCGAAAAATATTATCGGTACCGCGGTAAATTCATCACAACCCAAAGATTTGGCTAAAACGGTTCTTCCCTATATGATTAGTTCGGCTTTTGGACATACAAAAGAAATCGTAAAATTATTACCGGTCAATAACGTAAAAGGCACGGAAATGGTGGCTATCACAAGAAACATAATTTCATTTATTCAAAATTGCGGTTTCGAAGTTTTGGCTATAATAACAGATAACCATTCCATCAATAGAGAAATGTTCAAAAATTTTTCAAATTCTTTTTCTATTCCGAATCCGAACGATGAGAAAAAAAATATATTCTTGACATTCGATCCCGTGCACATTTTCAAAAACGTTTGGAAAAATTGGTTAAATTTAAAAAATTTAGATAAAACATTCGTATTTCGTGATTGGGATGATTTGGAAACGGTTCGGTACGCGAAATTTCAAAATTTAATCGACTTATATGAAAAAGAAAAAAACCTTCTTATAAAACAAGCATTCAAACTCAATCACAAGAGTCTTTACCCTTCAGTATTCGAGAGACAGGAAGTTATATTGGCCGATAACATTTTTCACCATTCAACAATTTCTTGCCTGAAGACCAATTCAATGAATGATACTGCTCAGTTCGTGGAAATAATTAGAAACTGGTGGGATATCTTTAATACAAACTCTTATTTCAAAGGTCAAATGAAACGAAACAATTATTCAACTCCTTTCGAGAAAAATAAATTAGAAAATGATGTGAAATTTAATTTTTTGAATAAATGTCTTATCTGGCTGTATAAATGGCATAAACTTTCGGGATATAATGGAAAACTAACTAATGAAACTTATAATGCCATACGGCAATCGACAAAAGTTCTCATAGATATAATCGAGTATTCCTTCATTATTTATGATGATTTAAAATATATCTTACCGGCGAAATTTAGTACGGATAATTTGGAAAAAAGATTCGGTTTATATAGATCTTTATCGGGATGTAATTATAATGTATCATTCGATGATATTTTAAGCGCAGAAAAAAAAATTAGAATTAAAAAAATTTTCAAACGGGCAGATAAAAATTATTCCTTGAGGGAAATCAAAGATAAATTCAACTCCGCGGATTTCGATGTATTGGAAAATAATTCATTTACGGGTAGTCATAACGAAATTTCTGATTATATGTTCATTTTAGAAACAGATTATCTCCAAATTTGCGATATAGATCATTCCGCTAAAATTTATGTATCGGGTTATGCCGCGCATTCTATTTCCCGTAAACTTTCGTGCGATGAATGCATTTCATTAGTGAGGGCTGAAAAGAGGGCTAAAATAAACAATGAGTACTTCGATACTCTACAGAGAAACGGTTTGTCGATTGCCACTGAACCTGTAAATTTTATTTTTGTGCATATGTGCTCTATTTTAGAATACATTTTGAACAACAACGAAACATTTTCCAAATTTTTGAAGAGTTCGGAACAAAAATCGATCTTATGTAAACTGACAATTCATAGCATTGAATTGGACTTCTATTATTCAGAATTTACAGAAACTTGTAGTTGTGGTTTGAATTCCATGTTCATTTTAAATTCGCTTTGTTCAATATTTTCCAACTTTTTACTAAATAATTACGTGAAAAATTCAAATAATGAGAATCGCGCCGAAAAAGTGGGAAAAAAGCGGACGCATACGGGAGATAGCAGTAGTAGAAGTAATTTTCCTCTGAAAAACCGGAAATTGGAAACATTGAAATGAGAGGTCAAAATTTTCATTCAACTTCGCCATTCAAAATGGTTTTGTTATTTATATAGAGAATTATATGTTATGTTTTTTTTCGAGAATTTCAATTTATTTTGTTATGTATACAGAGAATTTTATTTGAGTTAATTTTATTAAGAGTTATATTTGAGTTAACATTTTTTGGCGAGAGATGGCCCTACACCTCCCCGTGGTTCTTGCTGGACAATAAATTGAATAAAACATCAACCAATTCAGTTTGATTTCAATTTTGTTTTTCATTTATATTCAATTTATTGACTGAGTAGGGCATACTTCTACCCTTTTTTCAGATTTTCATCAGAAAACACATTCATCAACATCAGGAAATGAAATGATACGTTCGAAATATCGAATCTCTCACGCTAAGCACGGGAACAGTATACCTCCCTAACATCGTCTTTTGCGGCGTTGCCGCTTGAGGCGCCAGGCCATGAGATATAGGAGGCCATGGTCTCGAACTAGCACAGGCGCCCAGACAGGACCAGCATACTCTAGTATGCGTCGAACATAGGATGTGTATAGTAATTTACAGGTCTCCACCGAGCACCGAGGAAATGATCGTTTGATAAGATATAAGAGTTTATTAGCTTTCCACACTATACCATCAATATGTTGAGACCAACTGAGGTCGTCAGAAACCATAACACCAAGATCGCTTTGGGAACTGATTACTCGCACCAATTGCCCACCAATGAAGTACTGGTGGCCAGGGTTTCCTCTCCCCAAGTGCATAATAGCACATACCTGATGAACAAGTACTTCCCACACGACAACGAACTACAAGACACTGAAGACATGATATACTACAGGAATAAGAAACACTTATATAATGAATCCGAAGAACCGGACATAAACAAAGAAGAAATTAGGAACATAATATTAAATTCAAAAAATGGCAAAAGCACAGGTACAGACAACATACCAAATGAAGCACTAAGTCATATCTTCGAAATAACTGACGAAATTATGACGGACATTTACAACAAGTGCCTGCAAAACGGACTGTTTCCTAAAATATGGAAACACGCAAAAGTTATTTGGATTTCCAAGAAAAATGAAGAATTAAGGCCTATTAACCTATTACCTGCACTTGGACGAATACTGGACAAACTGATAAACAGAAGACTGCAATACTGGACAGAACAGAACGAAATACTAGACAATAGACAATACGGCTTTAAAGAAGGACGCTCGACGATAGATGCGATAGAGAGATTAATAAAGACAATCGAAAGAAACAAAGAAGAAAACAAATATCAACTACTAATAGCACTAGACCTACAGAACGCATTTCATAGCACATGGACTCCGTATATTAAATATGAACTCGAAATAGCAAAAGTGCCCATAAGACTGAGAAAGATATGCGAGGACTTTATGACGGACAGACACATAACAAGCGGGACGGTAACTAGAACAATGACAAAAAGGTGTCCACAAGGGTCAAGTCTAGGGCCAACCCTATGGCTACTAGTCATGCAGAATTGAAGGGTTTCACTTAATGAAAGCACATAGTCTTGTTGAGTTCGTGTTTTGTCCATATTTGGGCCGTATGAATCGTTTTTTGTTTGAAAATCTGAGGGCGTTCATTCAGATCAGGATGCAAAAATTGTGATACTAGGCCACCGCCAGGGCATAAACCAATTCTAGACTGACAGACAACGAAATAAACGTAGAGTATTAACGGCAGGAGGAAAACAATCAATCATTCTTATCATAAATAACTACACCCATTAGAATTCAGTGAAAGAGGAAGTACAGATTTCTTTTTTTGCATTTGATCTGAGATGTGAAACTTCATTTTGACGCAATTGGATATCACCACCTTAGTACTTTGTGATATTTTACTCATTACTTAACAACCAATTGCTTCAAATTCCGAAGTTTTTTATGAAGATTTTGTCCTGAGATGTGCGGGATACTGAAGGCCGAAACCAGTAAATCTCTCATCTCAGTGACAAAATCTAATATCATTTCTCCAACCTCATGATAAAATATCTCTGAGCCTGGAAATTGAAAATGGTATTCATTTCGATGATTACAATTTTGAATTCATCTATGTTTCAAAAATACACCCATTAGCTTGTAAATTTCGCCGCAGTGACCATTGTTACTTTTTTAAGAGTTATTACTCGTCACCGACTGTAGTTATAGTTTTCACGGTTGTATATTCAAATGAAGTCAAAATCTTCAGCCTGAGAAATCAATTGAATTCTTGATAAAATTCTTCCTATTGGAAACTTTTCGACCTAATTTAAATTTGAATCTTATTAAGAAATGGTATGAATTGACCCGAAATACCTGAAAAAATTAAAATTCTACCTGCAGAGGCCTTTCTTCTTTATGATTTGAAGTTGAAGTGATGGAGTTTTGTTTCAGAGACCACCTTTTTTTTTAATACAGGACACCTTATATGTTCAAAGAGCTTTTTAATAATAACATTTCATAGAGAGAGGGGAGAAAATTAATCACTTTTGTCTTTCGAACCGGCGGATTAGACAGACGTGCGAGCTGCGCTCGGATGTCTGAGTCTAGTTGATCGTGTTTTACGAGACGGAAAAAAGTGAAAATTTGATAGGAGACGTATAAGACTCTCAAGTGTAAAGTGTAAAAATTCAGTGTGGTTCAAGAAAATATTAACGCAATCACAAAGAGTAAATCCCAAGTTTTCCCGTATAAAATCACCGTTCGCCTTATATCAATCAATCAATCAATCAATCAATCAATATTTATTTATTCCCTTAAGACATACAAATATGTATGGGACATGTCAAACAGAGCAGAAAAAAAAATCGTACAAAAAATCTGTGTAACACATTAAAGAAGAAAATTTACACTTTGAATATATACCTACATCTGCTAAACATGAGTAGGAAATTTTGAATCATTAGTAAATTCCTTAATACTATAGTATGCTTTCGAAAGCATGATATTTTTCACAAGTTTTTTGAATACTGGGATTTCAAGTGATCTTATTTGTTGTGGAAGACTATTAAAAAGCTTCACACACTGGTAATAGGGAGATGACTCGTATTTTGTGGTTTTGTGTTTAGGAAAGGATAAAAGATATTATTTCTTGTAGCATAGGAATTTCTTATGTAAGTAACAGCATAATTCCACCAATATCGAGTGTACACAACGTCCCGACTTGTTATTTACAACTTCTTTCTCCCTTTTTTTCTTAATTCATGCAAAAAATCGACCTAGAAGGAATAAACACGGAAAATCTCACATTCACAGAGTTAACGTAGATTTCCGAAGGTATTAGGGGTCAAGAGTATTCCCTGCCCCCCGCGAAGAGGTGTGTACGACATCTCCGACTGTGTATGGGAACCTTTAGGCTGAAGTGCATAGCCGCGGATATCTCCCCAGTCTAAAAGTGAAAAATAATCCAAGTCCGAACAGTAAACACCGCCAATAACACCCAATTCTATAAAATCGAGCTTGCGAGACTTAGAAAAATTTCGCCAGGTAACAAAGTGGCGGAGGATCCGGGTTGAGAAAGATCACCATCAAATTCGACAATGAAATGTTCACTTCATCAAAAAAACTTCCTTGTAATGCTGTGCCACTACGGTATATCGAGTCTGAGACTTCAGACGATCAATCGGATGACGTACATTCAGTAAGAATAATGAATGTTCCAAAAATGAGAACCTATGCCAGTCCTTCTAGGAAAAAGAGTAGCGTAGAAAACACCCTCATCATCCATGATGACAGTTCATCTGATAAAGTCCTAAAAGTAAACATGAGGATGAAACTTGGTTGATGGAGTTTCAAAATCTTCCATCCAACTCGATGGGAAGTGGTAGACAAAATAAATTATCAAAAGATGAGAATGAACGTCTAGAGAAGGCATTAATCCTGAGCAGAAAAAAAATAACAACAACTTGTAGTCTAACTGAAAAGTGCGAAAAAAAGAACTGATAAATATTCAACAATTAACAAGAATTCATTTTGATGAATCCTGCATTACAGAATTCTCAAAATCCCTCATCAACTGCCGAATGAAAAAAGTACAGCCCTATCTTTATTTTTATAGAGGACCTAAAACTTATAGGTATTTTCGCCAGAAGAGAATCACACTACCAGGCGTATCTACCGCCAACAATTTCATTTGCAAATCTGGATTCATTCAAATTTTTTTTGCCAATCTGAAATTGAAAGCAGATTCCATGACGGTTTCTGAGAGAAACCGCATTCTCATGTTTGATGAAATGAGCATAAAGAAATGAATAGAATATATACTATACAAACAGATTTAATCGAAGGTTTCGAAGGTTTATTAAGCTGTGTCTATACTGTGACAATAGTTTGAATTCTGTTTAGTATCTGTTTTGGATTACGAATATATTAATTTTTTAATCTGTGTTGTCTTGTGTTGTGTTCTGTGTCGAAGAATCGTATGGACAGCATAATATTTCTTACGCTCTCGCTATTTTTATCGTTTTTGGTGGAAAAAAGTGGAAGTTTCGCAGTGAATTAGGTATCGTTGGCAAACTAGGATTTTGTTTTACCGAGAACATATTATATGGTGAATATAAGTTCGAGCGAATTCATCAAAAGGGCAATTATTTGCTTTTCCTTCTCTGTTTTTATCGTAAATTGTTTCACATATGCGTGAAACAATACACTGCTGGTGAATTGAGAGATAAGAACTCCAACATTCGCGATAAAAGATTAGAAAACCCAATAAACAATTATCGACAGTGGCGGAGCAGGCAAATTGCGGGAAATGTAATAAGAAATTTTCTAAAACAGATTATAAAGTACTGTGCTCTGGCCGTTGTCATGAATGAAATTGTGAGAGTTGCACTGGATTGCAGAAGGATCAATTAAAAGAAATGGTTAGGTCAATTAGCACATGGGAATGCAAAAAGTGCATCAAACTCAGAAGAAGATCTATTATTCGAGATATCAGCTCTGATGAAGAAGACAATCCTGATGAGGATGGGAGAATCACAATCGGGTACATTATTAGGGAGATGAGAAATAATCATGAAAGAGTTACTATGGATATGCAAATCTTTCGTAGAGAGGTCAGTCAGACTCTTCAGTTTCTGTCGGACTCATTCGAAGAGTTGAAACAAGAGAACAAATTAATCAAGGAAAAATTGGAAAAGGAACAGAAAAAGTTGGATAGTGCTAATAAAAGGATAAAAACCTTGGAAGAAAGAATGGAAGAACTTGAACAGGAAAGTATATGAACAAAAATATAATATTAACAAATGTGCCTACACAAGAAACAGAAAATATTAAAGAGTTGGTACAAAAAATTGTTAAACTGTAAATGTTGACTTACGAGGAGAAGAATTTGTTACCGGTATTTTGCGATTTGTCCACTACAAATCAAAAATTTTTTGAAAATATGGGGGTTGAGAAATCAAAACCATATTTTTTCTTCAATGAGAAATATATTATGGTTTTTTCGATGTGCCTCATCTGTTGGAGTGTATCCGGAATAATTTTCCGAATAATGAATTCGTAATGAACGGAAAATTCATAAGCTTTTCCGATATCATAAAAGTCTATGAATTGGATAAGAGGAGCAGAAGTGGGATGGCATTATTAAAACTCATTGATAAACACCTTAATCCCTTAAGCCTTAATGCCTTCGGAAAAATGAGAGTGAACTCATTTCTTCGACGGCTGAGAATTCGGCCCATTTTGTGGACACCACGAATAATCTGTTTGATGTTCTTAACAGTACACGATTACATTTTTCTAAACCATGTAATCGAGTGTTGAGTGACATCAACCCACAAGTGCTAGAGGCTATAAATACTGGATATGGCTTATTGGAAAACCTCTATAAAGTTGGTACAAATGGAAAATTAATAAGTTCTGATGCTTTTCTCGTTACCATTAATGCTGTAAAGCAATTGGCACTTGATGAAAGACCCTCTTGAAAATCAATTTTCCATTTATCAACAGGGAGGCGGATATAACAGAAATCCGACAGTTAAGACCTTCAGATCCTCTTTTAAAATAAGCATAGTTACCAACTTCATGAGGCCTCCGTGTACCGCTAACGCAGGTACAGGGATGAAAATATATTGTTATCAAAATGGAACCGAAGCCCTTCGTCAACTGAATGCTGATGAGAGTGAGAGTACGTCTTCGTCGCCCTCGTCTGATTTAAATTCCAACATAATTTATCCAAATTCTGATGTACACTTTTTCGACAATCATTTTTTACCAGGGAGGGAGGTTGTTACTTTAGAAAAAAGGGCGGTTTCCTATTTCGCAGAGTACTTGTTGAAGAAATGTTTGGATCATTTTGTATGTCATGATTGCAGAAACACTTTGGAATTTCCGGATGATCTGAACGATGAGGGTGAAATCTTGATTTCCTATAAATCGTACAATCTGAACAATTAAGGTGGTTTCAAAACTCTATCTAGTTAGATGATTGAATTTACTACAATCGTAATGGAAATAATTCGAAAAAAATATTGTGATATATGAGACGGAAAGAATAATACATAATTTGGGAGGAACAATTAAAGGAAAGATCGAGAAGGACCTTCCGCAATGGTTAGCTCCAAAAATGGAATGCATTAAACACAGGGACCTCATTTTAGAGCTTTCTTTGCGGCCGCAAATACATAAATTCTGCAAATTCAAGTCAACTTTGAAAACATAGCAGACTGGCAGAAATGTTAAGCTATCAATTGTAAAACATAACTGATCAAAATGAAATGTAAGCAGATAAAGGTGGATTAGAACTCTTGGGGATACCACATTAAAAAACGCGCCGCATACTCTACCTCTAGGTGGTGTGTAAATAAGTTTTATGGTGAAAACGAGTGTTAGACTACACTTTGTGGCGCTCGTACGCCAATACTATTGACTGAATGAAAAAAATATCGATAGATTGTATAAAGTTGTCTCTAGTTTAATTTTCTATATGTATAGCCATTGCAAGGTTCAACTATTTCTATCGTTAAAGGAATCGGAAAGCAGATAAGTATGTCAAAACTATTTTCAGTAGTCATTTTTCCAATATGGCGACAAAAGTGACGAAATAACAAGGTGGCAAAGTCGAAATTCGAAAAGAGCACATCAAAATCTCAGAAATGTAGGTATACATAATATATAACAATTTAACAACTTTCCAGGTAACCACCATTTTTCGACGAAATTACTGTATTTATTTATTGTGAGTTTATTTTGAAATTTATCATTTTTTGAATGGAATTTGAACCAACTCAAAGCTATTCAGAAAATATAAGCTCATAATGTACCGTTAAGAAATTAATTCTCCATCTTTCATGAAAAACAGACAAATTTTGATACGATACTGTATGAATTCATGAATTCACCTTGCTTCAGAGCATTGTATGAAGAGGGATCGTTCCATGTTCATTTCATTATAGAATTTTTCATCAGGATTTCGGTATGTACGCATTAGTTCGTGAAAATTATTACATTTTTCGTGAGGGCACCACTAACTGAGACATAATTTTGGAGAACGAGCACAAAAAACGAATAGATGGCGCTGAAAAATCGCCTCAAATGGAATTAACACAGGATTGGTTTACTATCCTTCTTTATACTATGGTAAAACTACCTGCTCCCTTGCCGCATCTTCGGAAATTCGTACGTAATGAAGTTAGCAACTGAGAATGCCACTGAGAAATGCATCTCTAATTAGTCAATATGAACACCACGAGAATGCAAAAATCCATAATTTGTATTAGAATTTTCTGCTCTACAACTTTTGTTTGAAACTTTTTTCGATAAACCTTCTAGTTTATGAAAAAACCGTACTTTTTTTGACATTTTCACGAAATTTTCAAGGTTTCTGGAAATTTAGGAACCTGCATTCTTGACCATGAGTTCCTACTCGAGTGACAATCATTATATCAAAAATGCAGCTCCTTCCGCAAAAAGTGATTTCAGACCTTCGTTTATTGGACTATTGATTCGCAAGCTTCACTACTTCATGAAGCTTGCTTATTTTCTGCTCAAAATCCGTGATTTCATTAGAACAGAATGATACGGAGTTGCGTAGCTCCTTCATATCTTCGTTTCTCATAGCTGTGATTTCAGATCGCGGCATCAGCCGCGAAGCGTTAAGATTGTCCGACGCCACCATAACACTGTCTCCTGCGTCGTCCAACACCAAGAACCCGCGGCTAGTCGAGGGCGAAGTATGAGCCCGGTCGTCCACGCGAAACAAACGTTCGTAGCTGCTACAACACAGGCGGCAATGGGCTGCAGGTTCGTTCGTCCACTGGCAGCGGCGACGGTTGCGGCTTCTTGCGTTCCATTCAGTGATATAACCAATTGCCCGATACAAAGACCATAGTTTGTCTTCGAAAATGACATCGTTCGTATTCTTTTAGCATAAAGTGCAATATGCTTTGAATCCGGAGGACTTGTACAGGGTGGGCATATTTCGATGTTTTAGCACTACAACTTTTGAACCAGAGGAGATAGACAAAATCTGATACCCCATTCTCGATCTCTTTTTCGGAGAAACTAACAAGAGTTGTGTTCATTTTTTGGCTACCTTCTTTTGTTTTCGAGTTATAAACGGAAATTGAAAAAATGGCGATATCGGAAAAATTTTATATCTCCGCTAATACTGATGATAGAGCTCTGAAATTAAAACATACCACAGGCATGCTCGTCTTTTTTTGCACAGTTTTGATTACGGAGCTATGACCAAGGTTTTGTTTCTTTTGATGGAAACACTATATTTCTGGTCCATTTTCTGAAAGCTTAAATTTTTCTGATTTCAAAAATATAAAACATCGTGAGGTTTGTATCAATATGAGTATGGAAATTAGTCAAAAAACCTATTTTCATGTGAGTCTCAATACTTTCCATAGTTTCAACTGTTGATGAGCACAGAAAAATGGAGCTTCCTATAACAAGAGCACAGCAATGAAAAGACTACTAGAAAGAAATTGTGGTAATTATACGATACTAAATTTTTCTGTGCTTATCGACAATTGAAACCATAGAAAGTATTGAGACTCAGATGATATATAGGTTCTTGACCAATTTTTATACTCATATTGATTTATTGATACGAACCATACGATGTTATATATTTTTGAAATCCGAAAATTAAGCTTTCAGAAAATAGCACAGGAATATAGTGTTCCTATTCAAAAAAACATAACTTTGGGTCTCAGATTCGTAATTAAAAATGCTGCAAAAAAGACGAGAATGCCACTGGATTCTACATGAAAAAGTGCCTGTATAATGTTTTAATTTCAGAGCTCTATCATCAATATTAGCGGAGATATAAATTTTTTCCTATATAACCATTTTTCCAATTCTCGCTTATAACTTGAAAACAAAAGAAGGTAGCCAAAAATGAATACTACTCTTATTAGTTTCTCCGAAAAAGAGATCGAGAATGGGGTATCAGATTTTGTCTATCTCCTCTGGTTCAAAAGTTGTAGTGCTAAAACATCGAAATATGCCCACCCTGTACAATCTAGAGTCAAGGTATTCAGTCAAAAGACGACGGAAACACAGAGGTCCTGCCGTTATTGGATGCACACAATTTTCAGAATCAGAAAATCCTTGGGAGAATTAAAACATCTCCAAAATCAATAATTGTAAAAA
This sequence comes from Hippodamia convergens, assembly GCA_038502775.1. NCBI lineage: Eukaryota > Metazoa > Arthropoda > Insecta > Coleoptera > Coccinellidae > Hippodamia > Hippodamia convergens. Next base: position 17,072,104 of record CM076613.1, read on the forward strand.
TATCCTGAGCGATTTTTCAATTCCTATGGGGAAAAGCAAAGAATATTTCTGAATGTATTTGAGAAACGATAAAACATCATATAGGGACAACACTTCGAACTCTCAAGCTTTGTAACGTTCCGGAGTTTATATCAGACTTCCTTTTCAGACAATTTCTTAACATGAGCTTTACGGAATATTGAGAATTTCTGATTTTCCAATTGACACTCATCAAACCATGATGATCATAGATTAATATTAATAACTATGATGGTGAAATTGCTACTTCATTTCAAAATTCCCTTAAATCAGTTCCATTTTCAACAAATCATTCCAAATACGATCCACACCCACCGAACAATTCAACAGACTATTATTCTTTTATAACTGTCAGGTTCCATCATTAGATTTTTCGTGTTATTCCAATCCATCATGTGATCGCCTGTATTGGAAGTCACATGATCGCGATCTACCAATATCTCTACATTTGATGTTATTCTAATTTTCTTATTTCGAAAGGTGTTGATGTTTCTCGTGTACAGGTTTTTCCACAAATACAAGGAATGTTGTAAATACAATTTTTTTACTCCGTTTCCTATTTGAAGGTTTAGTTTTTGTGAGTTTAGATCTTAAATCATTTTGTGATTTGAAAACGGTTCTGATATTGAATTTAGAACAAATCTTTTGAATTTTTCCTGAAATTCCATGAACATGAGAAATCAAATTAAATGACATTGTTTATTCTTGACGGTTTCTTGTTGGTCCCTGATTATCATTATTCTCTCTAAATTTGAAACAGTTTTTCAAATGAAATTCGTTGGATATTTATTATCCTCAAGAATACTTTCAATGAAATTAATTTAATTATTTCGTATTTCATTTGTAGATGAAATTAAATGAGCCCCACCGTTAAGTGTTTTCATAATACCTGTTTTAACACTCATTTGACTGATTTGAATATAAATATCGATTGTTGTTGATAGATATCGATTGTTGTGTGACTTTTTTCTGAAACCACTTGATTCTTCTTTGCCATGTTGTCAAATTACGAAAACATCATCGGCATAACGTCATCAAGTCTTTAGGCATTGCACCACAGACTTTTCATCACACAAAATTTGACATCAAGATTTCCTCGAATTTCATTCATATATGGGAGACAAGTGTGTTCAGAAAAAAAGGCACACCAATCGATATCAAATGAATGTTAAAACAGCTTTTATGAAAACACTTTATGATTGGGATCATTTAATTCATCTACAACTGAAAAAAGACATAATGAAATTATTTGCATTAAAGATAGTTTTGAAGAGGATCCATGTCCAACGAATTCCATACGAAATTCTCTACGCGGAAAGGATTTTACTTCGCAAATAGAGAAAGCGCTTCTAGCGCTTCGAGCGTACACGCGCTACAGATTCCATTTCAGGCGGATCAAGCGGCGAAGCTCATAGCCGCCCGTTTCGCGAGAGCCATAAAACGCTCGAAAACGCTCCCAGTGGACGACCGGGCTGATTCGCTGATGGAGAGCCGGCACCATCCTCAGTGCGGCAACCGACGCACTTCCATCTAACCCCGGCATGTTCGTTCTCGTTGTGATAAGGTTTTTTGTTGTATCTGAACATCTTCCGTTCGCATGAAGAAACACATGACATTAATTACACAGTGAACCTGGAGATTTCTTGATCAGGGAATTCGTACACAATTACACAATTCGGCATCTTGATCAGATCAAACCAGTACGATACTCCTTGAGTACAGAGTTAGAGCTTCGAAATGATACCAAAATCAAAAATCAAGCACTTCTGATTGCATGATAAAACGGTCGAAACAACGAGGGCAATTATTACACGTCTAGCTTCAACGTTGTTGAAAACACAATAATAACACGACCTATTAAATTCCAACTTAGTTTTTCGTTCATCAATTATTTTTTCAATATTCTCATTTGATTTTAGGTCGGAGGCAAACAAGTAACCTCTCATCACCCTCATTTGGGAACTGATTCCATTTGGTGTTTGAGTGTATTTACACCCAAACTCAACATTTATGCCATGACCGACTCGATCTAACGGCCGTTTTCAATAAACAACCGAAGATAACCGATAGAGCTCTATCTTCGGTTTTGCCGGCCTTCTATCGGTGCTAATATCTATCTATGATTTGCGTTTCACAATCATGGTTTACCCATATCTCGGTTAAAGCAAGGATAGATAGGGACCTCTTGAGTTCTGACCTCAGTCCATAGAACTTGCTTTATTACCTCGCCTTCTCTAGAATTCACCATGGATATGACAGAGTGTATTTTGAAAAAAGTTGAAAGATGGTGTACAGATAACCAGCTTATGATGAACATAACCAAAACTGAGGCGGTAGTGTTCAGTACCGATCGAAATCAGACCGAGTTGCCAACAATGATAAAGGACGAAATTTCAATATCCTCCTCGGTAAAGTTTCTAGGGTTATATATCGACAAACACTTGAAATGGAATGATCATCTGGAGTACTTAACCAAGCGTTTAAATTCAGTCATTTATACAGTCAATGTTCTAAGAACGAAGGTTGATCTCGCTACGCTGAAATTAATTTATTTCGCAAATTTCCAATCTCTTCTTTCATATGGAATTATATCTTGGGGAAGCTGTCCGGGAGTGGAAGTTGTTTTTCTAAGACAGAAAGCTATGTTGAGGACTATGCTTCACCTGGGTTATAGGACATCATGCAGAGGACACTTCAGGATCCACAACATTCTAACACTACATGGCCTGTTTATATACAGAGTACTTTTATTCATGAACCAACATAGTAAATATTTTGAACATTTCAGAACAAGAAGCAACACAAGACACACACAACCATTTCTGTATCCACTACATTCCTTAACGTCAACAGAAAGATCACCACTCTACATGGGAATAAAACTGTTCAATGCATTACCCAAGGACTACCAGAGAATTAGCAATCCTTCAATTTTCAAGAAGAAACTACATGCTTTATTGATAGATTGTGAACCATATTCAATGGAAGAATTTATAATATTTTGTAGAGCAACTATTCAATCATGATACGATCATATAGTTTCATTTGTTTTTTGACGTATCCAATTTTGTTTCTTATGTAAACATTTTTTGAATTAAACATTATTATTATTATTATTATTCAGGGTTGGCAAATATCATGATATTTATATAAATATCAAAATATCATAATATCAGATATATATCCGATATATATCTGATATATATCCGATATATATCTGATATATATCAAAAATTTTGTTCTTCAGCTAAACTGCAAAAAACCGTTCATTAAACATACATATGTATTGAAAGACCATTATTCATAAAATTTTAATTAAAACCAGTAACAAAACATAAGAAACAAGACGAAAAACATCTAAATAAAAATAAAATAAATAACTTTAATGAATATAACAGAAAAAAATACCCGAGACGGGAGATCTAACCACAGACCGCACTGTTGTCACGTTTCAATTTTAACCAAATTATCAAGGATTTTTTTCTGTAGTATTTATTTCGTCAAAAAAGTGAATGATATATATCGAGTCAATAAATATCAGATATATATCAAGATATATATCATGATATATATCACTTGATATATATCGGCCAACCTGTTATTATTATTATTCATTTTATTTTTGGATTAATTAGTCGCATATTTTTGTATTATTAATGTGAATGGATGTCAAATAGAAATGCAATTATTAATTTAAATTTTGTTGTTTTTTCATTCTCCTCATTTTTTGATGAAAGAATAGGTAGTTTTCTATTGATGTTACGGTTTAGAAATTTGGTTAGAAAGGTTAGGTTAGTTTCCTGTTTCTTGACCATTATTGTTGTTATTCAGCAGTTTGGTGAGGTGAGTCTTGTGTGTTAGTTTGCGTGAAGATTGTGAAATTATTCAGATAATTCAAAATTTTATTTAATAGGAGAAGAATGAGTGGTGCAACCGTAAGTACCTACAAACAAAAATCAAGATGTTTTGCTATCCAGTTTATATTTTTAAGGCGAAGAAATTTTTTAGCCAAATCGAAACCAATGTCCAAAGAGGAGGCTGAAGCTGGTGGAACTGATAGCAAGTAACGCTGTTATCACGAGCAAGGCCAACAATGCGTCCAACAATAGATTGAAGGATGAATGTTGGGCCAAAATAGCTTCAGAATTCAATTCCTCTATATTTCCACATCTCCTAAAAATGTGCAGCAGTTGAGGTTGAAGTGGGAAAACCTTAAAAAAAGTGCACGAAAACGAGCTGCTAATATAAGGAGTAGCCGCATGAAGGTTTGTAAATTTTATTTTCTGAAAAATTAATCTTGAAAAAATATGTTTAATGCTTAGTTCATGGCTTCAATATTTATTAATAATTTATTCTTTTCAGACTGGAGGTGGAATGATGTCCCACAAGCAGATGAACTGCTTGACAAGGTGGCTGCTCTTTTGGGCACCACTTGTGAAGGATTAGTAGCCCATTATGGAGGAGATGGAGGAATTGAGTCTGTGGCTATGCCTTTCATCAGCCTCGATACTACCAATCCTGGTATCAATATGGGTTCAGACGAGGAACAAGACATACAGAATAATGTCAATGATGAAAATATACAGAAAGATACTCCTGTGATACCTCCTGTTAGGTATCAGAATTCTAAATTCCCCTTGCAACGGGCAAGTGGGAGTAAACATTTTGGTAAGTAGCTTTTCTATAACTAGTTTTTGATTGGACATTATGACATTGAGTGAGTATTTCGGGCTTATTGGCCTTGGTTCATAAGGAATTATTTCACCATCATTTGCAGTAGGCATGTTCAGAGGATTCTTGCTCTCACCGGGATTGGAACTCGATTGCCGAGCATTGATGAGCAGTCAGTAGATCAGTTTGTAAACTGTATTCGATTTGAATAATAAAAACATTTGTTATAGGTAGGAGGCAGGAGATGGAGTTCTGCATTATGCAGGCGAGGATTGACAGACAATTCTGTTTCGATTTATATAAATGAAAAACTAAAAAACTACGTGTCGAGTTAGAGGAGAAATCGAACTTTTTAATTTGACAGTTGTCCCCCCTCCACCCCAAGAGGTGTAAGTAGATGCGGTGAATGCCATTTTTCCTGCTATTGCTTTCGAAAGTCCACACCAAATTTGAAATCGATTGTTTGCACAGTCTTCGAGAAATAGAACTTTTTCATTTGACAGGGGTCCCTCCTCCTCCCCCAAGGGGTGTAAGTAGATGCGTTCAATGCCAATTTTTTCTGCTATTGCTTTCAACAATCCACACCAAATTTGAAATCGATTGTGTGTACAGTTCCCGAGAAATCGAACTTTTTCATTTGGGAGGTGTCCCCCCCCTCCACCCAAGAGGTGTAAGTGGATGCCTTTAATGAAATTTTTTATGCTAGGGCTCTTGAATCTAATCAACAACAATTCAAATGACTTCACATCATATAAGTTTCCACATTCGTTGAAAAGAGTTCATTTCTTTTAGCATCAAATCCGCCCAATTGTACAGGGTGGGCAAAATTTATTTATTTATTTAAATTGATAAAGGATGAGGACATGTCCTATATAATCCTATTTCAGCACAGTATTATAATAACGAAGACTGAACAGCACATTGTCAATTCAAACAGAAAAAGAAAAACGACATTCAAACCCGAAATAAAATTTGATCAATATTTCCCTTAAACACACTGAGCGAGCGCGACCCTACGGTCTCCGCGGACAGATTGTTCCAATGATCGATATTTTCGAAAAATTTTCCTTCCTCAGCTTGAAATGGTGACCTCGGGTGCGTGAGTCGTTGTTGAACACGAATATGTTTCTTGGATCAGCATAATTGAAGGCAGATTTGCAAAACTCACTGGAGCAATTGGAAAAATCAAGATTGGAGAATGAAAAATGTAGTGTGGAATTAGAAAGGGCAAAAATAGAATTGGAAAATTCAAAAATTGATCTGGAAAATTCGAGAGCCGAAAATATTGCACTCGTAGAAGAGATTAATTTTATTAGGAAAAAATAAAATAATTGAAAGAAAATGAGGTTTTTATTGAATTAAATACACAATCTGATTTGGTTAAAATGCAATACTTAATTTAAATTAATCACAAGTAAAACCCAACAAAATAATAAGAATTTAAAGAAAATTACCCATGGTCGTTATAATATGAAATTCAAATAAACCCATTAGCGCCGGAATGAATTTTTTTCGATTTTTGATTTTTTTATTAAAAGCTGGTCTGAAACGCTCTGTAAAGACAGAAAAATATAAAAACAGTACAGTTTTTTCAAAATTGGCAGTTGCCATATCCGTGGTGTCGGGGAAAAAGGAGATAAGTCTATTTTTGTGCTGAACGAGATACGTCTTTATTCTGGACGATTTTTAATTTGTAATCAAACTTTAAGTGATTCCATGATGCCGGGGACAAAGGAGAGAAGTCCATCTTTGAACACAACGAGATTTGTCTTGATTCTGGACGATTTGTAATTTGTTATCAAACATCAAATAATTTTCCTGAACATTCTCCATAATGGACTTATTCCCTTTTTAACCGACACCAGGGATATGGCAACCCTAGGCGCTCGTCTTTTTCGATTTCTGAATTCCTCCTCTATGTTGGAATGTGCAGAAATTAAATATCATATATTATTTTCGATAGATCTAAAAATAAAACATTGGTAAAGCTGTGAGTAGATTACATTGTTCCTATTGCTTTCGAATGAATTACTCACTAGGGGACTGAATCAATATATGGGTACCATCAATTACACCATGTACCCTAGGAAAACCAGCAATTTCATAAAAATCTTGTTGAGAGTACCTTTATATTGAAACATACCGAGGGTACAATTCTGCTATGGCTTTTAAAACATCCTTGACAATACGACTAGCAGATGCTATCGATACCCCTATAAAATCTGCAACAGACACCAGCATAGTACCCAATGCATAAAATCTTAAAGCGAGAAGAATCTGATGCAGGGGAGATATTCCGTGATTTCTGAAAAATAAAAACTGCATCTGCATAGTCCAAATGTTACCTTTGGGATTTCACTTTCAAGAATGGATTAATTAAATTCAATAGCTCGTTGACAGCACTTTTGCTCAATCGAAATCTGTATATGAAGTCACTATCATTTTATACAGTCATATAATTAACACGTATTTTATACACTTTACGTCTTGTCGTCTCTTCCGATTCAGATTCTTCTCTATCTAACTCTTCAATCATTTGGAATAATTCCATATCGCTATCGTCACTATTGTATTCCATTATTAAAATTCAATTCGCGTAGAAAACATCAACAAAACGCACTTTCATAAAAATTCGCACGGCTATCTTTCCTTCTACTGCAGTTCTTACTGCCCGTATATCACCGGTAAACAAAAACCGCTACCGAAGATTCTTTCAACTATCTTTGGTTAAATTTGAAGTTCTTTGAAACGCCAGTAGGCTCATTTACTTCGGGGGTTCGTATCTTTGTAGGTCTATCTGACCTCTTTAGGAAACCAACGATACTCCTTACTGATCGATAGAAATCGCCGTAGGCAGATAGAATATTGGAACAGAAGTAGGTACAAATGGATCGATTTCTCTAATGCTGGTAGACAAATATCGACTATCGGCTATCTTCGGTTGTTTATTGAAAACGGCCGTAAGACCATACCGTTCGAGATAATGAAATCTCCATGATGGCAGTTTGGCGGAGACAAGTAAAAAAGACGTGTGGGTCCCGTTCATTCCTCCAATTAACCTTTGATAGTGACAGCGTACAGGAAGAAACTCAAGGAGTTCTACTGCAACGATTTCGGCCAGGTAATGACCACCGATTTTATTCATTGTATGGTCATAGACGAGTCCACCTCAAAAAGAACGCAACTAAAAATTTTTTGACATAAAGGCGATTAATTCATAGGGGATGCCGAACATTGTGAGTATTGCAAACTACAAAAACTTGATTCGAAACTGAAGAAGGTATCGAGGAATAAAAAAAAACCCATGCGGATTTGAGAGCGGAAACATTGGAAATCCCATAAATGAACATTTTGGTGATCCAGAATCGGCAACTTTTGAAACGGTCACAACCATTCTGAACTCCTCAACATCCGTGGAGCAGTTGAGGATCTGTGAAGCTCGCCTTTATTAAAGCAAGTTTTTCAAAACAGAATCGAAGAGGCTTCTTGATAAACAACGACTTCATGGCCATGATATAATACACCATCTTTCTCATACATTGTTGATCTTCGCACTACTTTGTTCAATTTTGAAAAGCAAGTTATCGAATAATTTTTCGAATGGTGGTCTTATCAGCCACATGCGCAAACTATGTAATTTTACATTACTCAGTGTTTCTTTGAAACACTGCATTCATTTTGATCAACTAATACAAATGGCAGATATTCAGAACCGCCAATGCAAAGATAGCGAATATACTATCAATTTGTTTCTGTCTGATATGGCCCATTCATTTTATGTTTTTTTGCAGGATCATTTCACGAGGAGAACGCGAAACGTACAATGTAGGTACTCAATTTGAAAAGAAAAACAAAAAAGACACAATTCCCCTTTCCTCTCTACAAACTGTTTGCGTTTCGCCTATAAAATATTGACGAGAAGGTATCCCGTCTCCTTGAGTTATCAAGAAAAATTTTATTGTTTATACGGTCTAACGGCTCACTTCTAGTTTATGAATCACAAGCAGCAGCAAATGCTGTTTTCCCTGCAGCAGCTCAGACATGTTTGGAGGCCTGACCAGACGGTCAAAGTGATGAAGGAGTTGTTGAACCGAGAGGAGTTGTATGCGCGAATGTTCGGTATGCAAATCCTCTCAGTGTTGGCACGGAAGGAGTGGACTACTAGGTAGGTTTGCTATTTTCCCCTACTTAGCCGTTTCAGTGAGAAAAATAGCTGGCGCCCTGAAAACAACTTTTTTTCCGAAAGAAACTCAGCAGGAAAATATGGTGGCCAGACATAACTAGGACAATTGTGAAATAGCGGTGACATCGTTACAAAACGGCGAACGACACCCCGTTACGACGGAATTATTCAATGAACCTTTCACCAAAACTCAGCATGTTTGAATATGAACCAATTCCTATTGTAGTCTTGTTTACAGAAACCGCTCAAATATCTAAGGGTTAGTTGATCAGACGTTCAGGGTATGAAAACTCGGAACGAACTGAACCTCGCCCTCTATCAGTGTTGTAATCAATGTTAATACATGTTGTTCAATAAAAGACCTTTATTATTATTATTATTATCTCCAGACGAATTCGTCATCGCTTCGGCACGAAGAGCGAACAGGACTGCTGCTGTTTGTGGTAGAACACAAAATATTCGAGAGGAACATTCTCCACATTGCCATCGAGAACTTTCTTGAAACGTTGCTAGTAGGAATGCCCACATTCGAAAATATAGATGACACTTATGAATAAGTTCTTCATGCATTCCATGATATTCATTTCGATATTATCAATTATGCGACGATAATTGAAGGAATCACATGCATGAATTTCGTGATTGGTTTGCAGAAGTTGTTGCTTGAAGTCGGGGTACCCTTGCAAACTTTTGTTCTGGAGATTTTGACCATAATAAGTGCCAACTATAAGTTGGCTGCCAATGCCCAAATCGAGAGGAGAATAGATAGAACGTTGAAAATTCTCGCTCAAAACTACAAATTGAGGTGAGTATCAATTGTTCAAACAAAAAATTAATCCGTACTGAAAGAAACTCAAGGAGTTCTACTCTAACGATTTCGGCCAGGTAAAGACATTTTATTTATATAATGGTCATAGAGGAGTCCAACTTAGAAAAAAACGTGAGTAAAAAATATTTGACATAATGACGAATAATTTATACAGGATGTCGCACATTGTAAGCATTGCAAACGACAAAATCTTCATTCGAAACTGAAGAAGCTATCGAGAAACAAAAAAATGCACCTGCAGATTTAAGAGCGTGAACATTGAAAATCCCATAAATTTTGGTGATCTAAAATCGGCAACTTTTGAAATGGTCACAACCATTCTGAAATCCTCAACATCTGTGCAGCAGTTGAGGATCTGTGAGGCTCGCCTCTATTAAAGGAGCATGTTTTTTCAAACAGAATCGAAGAGGCTTCTTGATAAACAACGACTTCATGGCCATGATATAATACATCATCTCTCTCATACATTGTTGATCTTCGCACTACTTTGTTCAATTTTGAGAAGAAAGTTATCCAATAATTTTTCGTATGGAGGTCTTATGGGCCACATGCGCAAACTATGCAATTCGGTTTTTCACATTACTCAGTGTTTCTGTTGAATAAACGAGTTTGAGCATTTATTTTGATCAACTAATACAAATAGCAGATATTCAGAAACGCCAATGCCAAGATAAAGAATATGCTATCAATTTGTTGATATGCCCCATTCATTTCATTTCTTTTTTGCAGAATCATTTCACGAGGAGAACGCGAAACGTACAAGATAAATTTTATTGCTTATAAGGTCTGACGGCTCTCTTCGAGATTATGAATCGCAAACAGCAGTAAATGCTGTTTTCCGCTTAGACATGATTGGGGGCCTGACCAGACGGTTAAAGTAATGAAGGAGTTGCTGTTTAACCGAGAGGAGTTGTATGCGCGAATGTTCGGTATGCAAATCCTCTCAGTGTTGGCACGGAAGGAGTGGACTACTAGGTAGGTTTGCTATTTTCCCCTACTTAGCCGTTTCAGTAAGAAAAATAGCTGGCGCCCTGAAAACAACTTTTTTTCCGAGAGAAACTCAGCAGGAAAATATGGTGGCCAGACATAACTAGGACAATTATTGTGAAATAGCGGTGACACCGTTACAAAATGGCGAACGAAACCCCGTTACGACGGAATTATTCAATGAACCTAACACCAAAAGCTTGTTTGAATATGAACCAATTCCTATTGTAGTCTTGTTTACAGAAACCGCTCAAATATCTCCAGACGAATGCGTCATCGCTTCGGCACGAAGAGCGAACAGGACTGCTGCTGTTTGTGGTAGAACACAAAATATTCGAGAGGAACATTCTCCACATTGCCATCGAGAACTTTCTTGAAACGTTGCTAGTAGGAATGCCAACATTCGAAAATATAGATGACACTTATGAATCAGTTCTTCATGCATTCCATGATATTCATTTTATTTTATTTTATTGCTTATAAGGTCTGACGGCTCTCTTCGAGATTATGAATCGCAAACAGCAGCAAATGCTGTTTTCCGCTTAGACATGATTGGGGGCCTGACCAGACGGTTAAAGTAATGAAGGAGTTGCTGTTGAACCGAGAGGAGTTGTATGCGCGAATGTTCGGTATGCAAATCCTCTCAGAGTTGGCACGGAAGGAGTGGACGTTAGATGAAGAAATTTTTAATAGTTATGGAATACGTAGGCTGATGTCGAATGTAGCGTTGGAAACTGAGGTGAGTCTAAAACGTCTTAGACCTATTGGAGATTCCAGAACTAATTTCTGAAAAACAAAAAATGCCAGTATTAAAGATACTAGGCTCTCAAATGCTTTGAGAATTGACCACAGATCTGGAGTAAAATTGATATCTCTCCAACGAATAAATCAGAAAGAAAACGATTTCATATATTTTTGATTGGTTTTCTTGCGATTATCATTTTCCCCAAACCTTCGGATATATACCTGAGTTATATATATAATATCTATCATTTTGGAAAGTCTATGAAAAATGGAATCTCATCATGTCCTCATATTATAAAAAAAAATTAATCACTAAATGAAACTAATCCGTATGCTGATTTCAATTCTGAATAAATTCTCTTGTTATATCGATAAAAAAACAGCATGAAAACAACATTTGACTATGTGTTGCGATTAATTCAATTGTTAGGGGTTCAGACCACTTCCTAATACCTTCTTGAAAACTTACTCGTGGAACGTATTTCTGTTTTCTCAGGAGGGGCAAATTGACTTGAAAACAATGAAATTCAACAATTGGATTGCGCACCAGGTAAATATATCATTTGATTTACAACACACGTATATCATATGTGTGTGAAGTTGGCCCAGCACTTTTGGATTTTCGATTTTTTTTTTGTGCTGAATTGTGCTAGGTTTGTGCTGCTTTGTGCGTTTGAATTTTTTCTCAATTCGATATGGTTCTCGAGATATTTCAAAAACCGAAAAAATGGGCGAGCCCAGCACTTTTCGAAAAATTGAAATCTAATGACTGGAAAAAATTGTGCTATCCATTTACTGAGTTGTGCCGTTCCAATTTATCCGAAACTCCTTCTTGTTTCCTGAAAAATCGAAATTTAAAAAAAAAGTTAGCCCAGCGCTTTCGTTTTTTCTTTTATCAAATGAATGGAAAAAATTGTGCTACATTTGTGCTATCTTGTGCCGTAATTTTTTTTACGAAAATTCTACAGGTTTCCCGGAAAATTAGGAAAATCAAAAAAAAGTCAGCCCAGCACTTTGCTTTTTTTCCGACGAAAACATGTTCGAAATATTATGCAAAACATCGGCAAAATTGTGCCGTTCTTATTTTCATGAATTTTCCGCAAATTAATCTTGAAATCCAAGAAATTAGAAAAAAGTTGGTTCAGCATTTTCGTTTTTTTTTCGACGAAAACTGATTTATATGATTGTTCCGCAGTTGTGCAAACTTGTGCCGGTCAGATTCTCAGAGAAAATTCACAATTGCTTTCTTGAATGGAGGAAATGAGAAAAATCAGTAGACTAATTGAAAATTTGTAAACCTGGCAACAGTGTGTGTGAAGTTGGCCCAGCACTTTTGGATTTTCGGAAAAAATGTTAATGAACCTAATTGTACTAGATTTGTGCTGATTTGTGCCGTTGAAAATTTTCTTTTATTACATACGGTTCTCAAGATATTTCACAAAATGTTTTGTTCGAAACAGCCTAGAATTTAATGAATTGGTTGAGGCTTTCGCGGCCATCGTTCAATGTGACATGTTCTTTCGAGCATTTAGGCCGTCGTCGTAGATTAGTTCTCGACGTTTCGCCAGTTCGAGTTTTATTTATACGAAATTAAATTTCGATAAATTAACAGCTTTAAAGCAAACTACATTAATATAATGGCTCTCAATTCAGTCCGGAACTACCTTCACGAACGGAACGTCAGACTTAGATACGAATGGCAGCACTTTCAACAACTTGATCAAAGTTCAGAAAAACTCGCTGAATTCTTTACTAACAAAGACTTTAAACGTGTATTCCACGGTGCTAGAAATAAACCAACTGAGAAAATCAAGAAACAGATTTTACAATCTGAATACGATAAGATTCTACAGTCGATGAAACTTAAAAACCTCGATAAACATGAACCTTTCGAATACTTTACAGTACTTGACATTCCAGAAATACCAGAACATAGACAACCTAGTCCAGGTATACGTATTCTACCCCTCAAATACCACACCGGCCGTACAGTTACCGCAGACCACCGAATCCCCGAGACAGGACATCCGCTCCACCCTCTGTTGCACTACTTGATAATGCAAAAATATCCACAGTACATGAATTTAGTTACTGAATATTGCAGACCCCTCGGAACTACAGACGCTACGTTTAACGATTTCAACAAACCACAGCGCCAAACACAGCCATTTACACGCACTGATCTAGAGACCGTCTTGCCCCTTGTGATGCACCACCTTGACGTATCACCTTACCAACCAATCCACTTCATAGATACCCTCTATGCCGGAATGCCACTTAGCACTGGAACTGGTTACCACAATAGACACTCTTTTAAGATTAGAGCTAACGCAAAGTACTCACATCCAAAAGAATACGCTGACAAACCTACCTCTAAAGGCTATGTTATCAACGCTACTCTTGATACAAACCGAACTCTCGTTCACCGGATTAAGTACACAGGTGTCCCCATCGATTTAGAACAACTAATTAAGACGGATCAATACAATGAAACTGTCATACTACAGCTTTTGAACAAGTTCATTAATGAATATCCTACCCTTATGTTCACTCGTAATCACGTTTCAAAACGTAAGGAAGCACTAAAACAACGACCAGTTTACGCTGTCGATGAATTATTCCTAACTCAGGAATGTATGCTTACCTTTCCCTACATTTACAAGCCTGCAGAATGTCTTGTGCTATCATGTATAGCCTAGAAACCATCCGTGGAAGCAATGTATATTTAGATAAGATTGCACAACTTTACCACTCCTACGCAACCGCTGACTGGTCAAGCTTCGATCAAACTATACCTTTTGAATTAATTGAAACCTTTTGGTTTGAATTTCTTCCTAGACTTTTAATAGTCAACACCGGATACCATGCGACCTTCGAATACCCAACTCATCCTACCACAGACGAAGATAAAATGAGCACGATGCTCAACAATCTTCTAGAATTCATTTTCTTCTGGTACAAAAACATGACGTTTTTGTCACTGGACGGATTTGCATACCGACGAACTTACGCCGGCGTACCTTCAGGACTACTAAACACCTAGTATCTTGATAGTTATTGCGACCTCTTTGTGATGATACACGCGCTACTTGATTTTGGAGTCACTCCCGATGAAATTAAGCAAATCCGCTTTTTCATAATGGGCGATGATAATTCGATTTTCACACACTGGAAAGTTAACAAACTCCAGAAGTTTGTTCAACATCTAGAACAATTCGCACTTGCTAAATATAATATGAAACTGAACCTCAACAAAACTATTGTCACTGAAAATAGACAACAGATTCAGACCCTATCTTACGAATGTAACTTTGGCTACCCGAGAAGACCTCTTGGTAAGCTACTTGCACAACTCTGCTATCCAGAGCATGGACATATCGACAAAACACATGTCGATGCGTGCCATTGGAATTGCCTACGCATCTTGTGGACAAGATCTAACATTCTACAACTTCTGTAGAGACGTATATTTTACGTTCCTTCCCTATGCAGAACCATTGACACCAATGGAGATAGATAAAATGAAGAAGTACCTTCCTGGTATATTCAAATTAATGGATGAACCTCCATCCTATCTATTTGAACTACAATTCCCTACATTTCAACAAATTATTGATGAAATTTCAACGTGGAAAGGAGAACTATCCTATTCCCCGAAATGGAATTATGCACACTTTGTCAACTCCCCTGACTACAAGCCTCCTGGCTTTAAGACACTGCATGAATATAACCTCGAACACAACATCTCATTCGCGACACCCCCAACACTTTCTTTGGGTTGATTTCCCTCCCCTTTTAGGAGTCTTTACGCACTAGAAATCAAAACTTTAAGACTGCCCCCTAAACTTTTAGGATCCTAAATAAAAAGACCCCACACTCAGGCAGTTCAGTCCAGTGAGAACATCTCCTGAAATATAACTCCTGAAGATGCCAGACACTCGAACTGGCGAAACGTCGAGAACTAATCTACGACGACGGCCTAAATGCTCGAAAGAACATGTCACAGCCTAGAATTTTTCATGAAATTGATTTTTGACAGCTGAAATAGATTTCGGTATTCATGAACTGTGTTGTGTACTGAGTTGTGCCGTTCGAGTTTTTCCAAAAGTATCACTTATTTGCAAGAAAATTGAAATTAAAGAAAATCGTGTTTCACAAATTATAACTTTTCTCCTCCCGAATTCGTGAAGAAAATTGAGCTACATTCGTAGTGCCTCGTGCCGGTGAAATTTTCAGAAAAAAAGTCAAACGTATTCTTCAAAAGGTGAAAATTGGATAAATCGGTATATTGTAGGTAAATCCGTACACTCTGGCAACAACACTATCGGAACCCGCCTTAGACCATGGAGAGGACGGTGCACGTGCGATAGATAGTCATAAATCATAAAGAATTTTCGTCGAAAAAGAACGAAAATGGTGAACCAACTTTTTTCTAATTTCTCGGATTTTAGGATTAATTTGCGGGAAATTCGTGAAAATAAGAACGGCACAATTTTGCCGACGGTTTGCACAATATTTTGAACATGTTTTCGTTGGAAAAAAAAGCAAAGTGCTGGCTGACTTTTTTTTGATTTTCCTAATTTTCCGGGAAACCTGTAGAATTTTCGTGAAAAAATTTGCGGCACAAGACAGCACAAATGTAGCACAATTTTTTCCATTCATTTGATAAAAGAAAAAACGAAAGTGCTGGGCTAACTTTTTTTTTAAATTTCGATTTTTCAGGAAACTAGACGGAGTTTCGGAAAAATTGGAACGGCACAACTCAGAAGATGGATAGCACAATTTTTTCCAGTCATTAGATTTCAATTTTTCGAAAAGTGCTGGGCTGGCCTTTTTTTCGGTTTTTGAAATATTTCGAGAACCACATGGAATTAAGAAAAAATTTAAACGGCACAAAGCAGCACAAACCTAGCTCAATTCAGCACACAAAAAATTTCGAAAATCCAAAAGTGCTGGGCCAACTTCACACACATGTATATCATTCAGGAAAATAACAGGTCCTCAGAGATTTTTTAATGTGCGCCATAATTGATATTAGTAGAATCACATGTTTTAATTCTTGCAGACTCATGAATTCATGGTATCGCTCAGAGGAATCGAAGTTGAACTCCCATCCTAGTTCAGAAGTTAAGGTCATTCCCCGAGGACCTATACAAGTTGGAGTATCACAAGGAATCGTTTTTCGACGAAAATAAGCTGGATATCATCATCGTAGATCTGAAGCTATGAAGTTCTTCTTGAAATATTTGACGGAATCTAGTTCACAAGCTGAGAAAGTGCGAGGAATGCGAATATTTCTCGAAAAGTTCGCAAATATTCCACATTGTCTACCTGTGGATGATTTCAAAATATGCAGATGCCCTTACAGAAAACTTGTGCAAATATTGGGTTACTTTTTGATGGATTATGAGGAGGGAATCCACAAAAGTTTCTCATCAATTTATCGAAACGCTAAAGCAGATCTTGAATAAAAATTTATCGAGTCAACATTTGTTTCTTATTATTATTATATTAGGACATGGATTATGGACAACTATTTGTCATCTGATGTATACGTTCAAATTCATTCTCGGAAATCTGTTGATAGTTTTGTTTTATTTTTTAGAAAAATCCGATCACGAAAACTGTTCCGAGAGTGAGTCCGACATCAGCTCATCGTACAACAGCGACGGGAGCTTCGACTCCAGTAACGAAGGCGAATTTCAAGAAGTGAACAACAACGAAGTGAACAATGACGAAAATGACAATTATATTGAGTTCAATCCCAACGAACATGGCCTCAATAAACTGGCCTTCTCAGCGTTACTATCATGGTTGACAGCTGCTTCAAAACATCTCGAGAAGTTATTTCTGTTTCATCGCCACCAGCTGTTAAGAGTATGCAGTGACAATGATGTTGAAGGAAAATTGGCAATGCCAATCATAGACGAAGGAAAAGTTACGTAATTTAGCTTCACCCGAATTAGTCACAGGATTCTGTCTTTAAAATTTTCTCCGAAATTTTTAAAAGGGGATTATATAAATATAGTGGAATTCTCGTTTTTTCATTTCATTAATATTATCTCCCCATTGTTGAATGATAAACCCTGATAGTATATAATATATGTTCAAATCAAGCAATAAATTTATTATATAAATGATTTTCTTTTATTTAATATGTCACAAATGGAATTTCGTTTTATTTTTATTGTATTTGATCAATTTATTATAGTTCATTCTTTATTAGGATGGCCTACCAGGACCCAAAATAGTATGTCACTGAACGTCTCATTCTTGCGTTATTGCAGAACATTCATTTTTTTAATTATATGACTTTTTTGTTGTTGATCATGTATAATGGCAAAATAAAACCCCTTACTCGAGAGGTAATTCTTCACTACTTCAAGAATGATATCAAGTTAGGAATTCCTGATTATGGTTGGACTGATGATTCTGACAGAGTTGCTGAAAACATCAACAAATTATTGGAAGATTGGAATATAATGAAAGAAGAAAAATAAAAAATAACACTAGATGTAAGATGGAGTCATGTAAAATGAAAACACATATTTCTTGAGCCAAATGTGAACTTCATTAATGTCTGATGAAAAAAAAATTCTATAAATTCCATACAAGATAATGTAAATTTGTATTAAGTATTGCTAGAATAAAAATTCGTTTTCTGTCGAAGATGTACAAATATTTTATTCCCTCAGTACATTTGTCCCTCTGGGGGGACAGACAATAAAAAAAACTTAAGGTCGGAGGTCTGTTTCTTCGATAGAATATACTTATTTTCGCAATTGTGTCACCACATAAACAAGGAAATAATTTTTCCAATATTCTTTTGCTATGGTACAGTGAAAGGGTGTATAACAGAAGGGTTATGACCAGCGAATGAACTTTTCATCTTACGCTCACGTAAATGAAGAGAGACGGCCAAGTCACTTATTTTTACCAAGCCATAGAGTTTTTGGAATGGAGAGCTTGGCTTCACATGAGATCTGAGAACTTTTTGACTATGTTAGAAATACGGCCTCGTCTTGGCAATATTTCACATGAAAATGTTTTTGGTTGGGTAATTACGTCTGCATCTATTTTGAAGGACCTGACAATTTTGCACTAGCGCAAACTATCGATAATTTGCATTAGTGCAAATATTCACCTAATTATATGTTCATTGGCTAAAACAACTATCAAAAACTGGTCGGAACATTGTTGAAATGTCGGATTTGACCGATCAAAAAAGTTTTCCTATGAATTACACTCGTGCATCAAAATGACCTGATCATTCTGCAAAGCAGCGTGAATGAGATCATGCAGTTTATAGACAAAACGCTGCCATGCAAAATTATCACTATATTTTGATGCACTTTTGCAATTACTTCCGATAATTGTGTTTTTTCGGTAATATTGTTACAATTTCAACTAGTATTAAACACAGAATTTGAGAACATTTGAACTTCGTGATGTACTAGACAACTTTTGATATGAATGTAAGAAAACTTCTGTATGTTAACAACGAGCTTAGATTTTGAACACTTATGAATGAATCCAACAAAAAAAAACCGACAAATGGAAAACAAAAAACATACATTCTGCAACAAAACAATTTTCATTCTTCCTGAAATTGAAATACATACTTCTCAAAAACTGAGAAAATCTCATGGAAATCCGTACTTCCGTCCAAATTATGAATGTACACGGATATTTCATGAGATCTCCTTCAGCAAACCTAACGTCAAGATTCTCACTGGAGATACAAAAATGCTAATTCACGAATTCGTGAAAATTATATAATTCTTTAAATGTGCAGAAGAGACATATCCGATACAACTCAAATTACGCTATTGGTTGTAAAATGATACCACCAAAGTATCATAAAAACTTCATCAGAATGTTGAAATGTGAAAAATGTATATTCTTATCTTGCGGATTATTAAAATATTATACTCTGGTGAATGTGGCAAAAAAAAGTGAATATGAAATTATTCTATTTATTCACGCATGAAGATCTTTCTGTCGACTTCATAATAAAAGGTCAATGTGAGGGTAATTACCCAGCGAGCACAAAAACATCTCTGAGATGTTAAAAGTAAGAGATATAGGGTCGGTTTCACAAAACTTTGTTTGTACCGTTGAATTAATTGGAGCCATCTCGATTCGTTGAAATTCCAAAACGAGTGATTGGATTGGTTCGAATTCACGTAAGATTTTCTAATCGCACAATTAAAGTTTTGTGAAACTGAACATAAGAGACATTGGATATCCACTGCGATGTTCTGTTTACACGTCAATAGAACTTTCAGGATCTACCTGGGATGTCACATAAAGAACCTCTCTGGGATGTCAGAAAAAGAACTTGTCGGGATATCAAGAAAAGAACTTCTTCGAAGTTTTTTTTGATAAAGCTTTCATGCACATTACTCACAATAGAATCATTCTCACATTGAATCTCGGTTAATAAATATTTCATAAACTCATTTTCTGAATTCTTAAATGGAGACAAAATCTAAAACAGGAAATTCCTAGCCTTCACACGGCATTTTTGAATAAAAAAAAATTAAAATACTAATCACCGAAAAAATATCAATTATGATAATGAAATGAATATCATAATCATCCTCAAATTCACGGTTAGCAAAACCTTCAACAGAAAGAACTGATACGATGAATCAGATGATCGCATTAAGATGGCCGATTTCGGCCTTATCATTTCCCATCAATCTCAGAGTGCATATCCTGAAAAAGAAACTCCTACCCTTGATGCCACTGTAGTGAGCTTGTTCGGAGTAACATATTGCGAATCACGACATTTGGCATTGAAAGAAAAATTTTATCGTCACAGCCCGAATAAACTTAGCATGGCAAAACTATGTGATGTCTATCAAAGATATCCACACGTTAACATTATTTCAACCTCGCGGGTACGTCTCAGTAGACAAACAAAGAAATGCCACAGATGGCACAGTTTAGAACAGATAATGAAGATTCGCAATAGCCTTCGAAGACCTCTTTAAGAAGTTCATAATACATCACAACAAAAACTCCCGGTGCCAACATTTTCGAAACATCGCAAAACATCCCAGGGATATT
Source organism: Hippodamia convergens (assembly GCA_038502775.1). Classification (NCBI taxonomy): domain Eukaryota; kingdom Metazoa; phylum Arthropoda; class Insecta; order Coleoptera; family Coccinellidae; genus Hippodamia; species Hippodamia convergens. The sequence continues at coordinate 17,092,611 of CM076613.1, forward strand.
TGTGCTCGCTGGGTAGGTTTTAACATGAAACGTATTCATTTTCGTTTCTTTACTTATGATGCCATTACCTATCAACATTTCTCGTCCAATTCTAAAGCAATTTTCCGTTTTCAGTTTTGAATATGTTGAATTGATCATTTCATGTTCCTAGTGATAGAAAAAAGATCGCGTATCTGAGGTGAGTGTCACCTCATCCTAAAGCCAGAGATATACAGGTTCCATATTTTTGATCCATTCATTATTGTTTTTGTGATTGGAATAAGGCACCAGCGACGTAAATCAAAAATCAGTGGATCACGACGTTCGAAATTTCAATTTTGTTTCTCCATTTATTTGTTTATGATGAACATTGACTGCTTATTTTCTGATACATCAGCTTAATTCTGAATAAAAAGAGGCAAGTTCCTGAATTGAATTTTTGCTCTTGATGAATCTTGCCTTGCTATGATGCGTTTTTTCTTTCAGCGAATAACGCGGAATCAGAAAACATCAAAATAATCAAGATGCTTGAGCTCAGTGAAAAGAAGATCCAGGAAATGAGAAAATAACTAGAGCCCAAGAAGAGAAGAGAGAGGAGGAGCAAGATTAAAATCACTTATAAACTCAGATTTTCACGTACTTAAAAAAAAAAATATCTGTTAATTCTATCTCGCATAATTATAATTCCAGTAGTGAAGATCATAATTCGAAACCAAAAATGATCTTAGATTATAAACGTAACAAAAGCAGGCCTTAATGCATTTGATGAAAAATGCGTTGGTCGATGACGATTTTTCATGCAGTTTTGAATTAAGCTGCAGTAGATAGTCAGATAATATACCAATTTCTAATAGGGCGTGAGAAAACTCTGTTAACTCAACTGAAAGAACTCGGAATTGCTTTTTACACAACGGACATGAGACAGTGTGGCAGTAGCATGGGGTGTTTAAAAAGTGGCTAGCCAATTCGAATTTGTTGCAGTTTTATTGCCGAACTATCCAGATCCTCAGTAACAGGACAGCAGAGCAATGCGTTCAAGAACAATCCGCAAAAACGAGCGTGAGTATAACATCAGAGAACTTCAGAAATCTCATGTAATGTTGCTCTCGAATCAATCGTCATTCATGCGTCTACGAAAATCAAACAAGTGAATCTTTCAATGTGTAACCACCAAATTTAGAAGATTACTTGTATTTGAGCTAGGCTAATCAAAGAATTATATGAGCATGTGATTGAAAAGAGATAAAAATATAGAATAATGAATTTGTATTTTTAAATTGTTGACAGCAAAACAACAATTGTTGATGAAAACAACGATGTTATCTAAAAAAAAATAGTATTGATGAATGTTCAAATTGAACAAGAAAAAATGAAGAAGGAGAAGAAAGGAAATATTGAAATTGAAATGATTGAAGTACGAATGAAACAGGCTGTCCTCGAATATGAAAACAATAGCACTTCAACATCGCAAATCAGAAGTACTAAGTTCAAAATGAAATTATTCAAAAAACCGAAAACAAATAATCAATTCAATAAATTATTGTTTTAATTTTCCAGCTATTACATACCTAAAATACTGGATAACCATTGATATTCGCAGGCGCAGGGTATTTTTTTCGACAGCTGGCAGAACCAGGAATTTCATTGTGTAATCGAGGTTCCTTACGAAAAATTGAGAAAGTAACTGATTAAAGTTAGAGATTTGTTGAGCTTGACAAGAGGATCGAATTCCAATTTGGAATTTCTATTGCAACAGGGATATTGGAAAAGCTTGAAAACTTTGATTTTTCCATCAAATATAGAGGTTGTTTTATCCAACTTTTCATTGTTTGCATTTGAATTCCAACTAACCCAACATCTAACCGACGAGGTGATCGAAACTTATGAAGGACTTTTCGACCAGCATCCTCAACGTCCAGAATATTGCATCGAGAACAGAACAGATCACGTCGAAAAGATAGAGATTTGTTAACCTTGACAACAAGAGCGAATAATAATTTGAAATTCGTCATGCAACAGAGAAACTTGGTTAGGCTTTAATCCTGTGAATCACCAATCAAATATAGAGGGCGTTTTCAAAGGTGGCACTTTGTTTTGACAAATTCCTGAGATGATACGAACATGAGGCTATACTAAAATTGTAAGACTATGACCCATCTTGAAACCTGCTCACTGATATTTTCCGAAGTATAAGATAGACTCATTAAGCCGAAGCAATAATTCAGCTCTAATTAGCTCTGTGAATCTTCTGAACATGAATTTCTCAATATCACATCCTGACGAATTTCAAGATTGAGTATGAAGAAAAATTCATTCTTGTAAAACGGTCAATTCATTAAATAGCAATACACACACTTCGAGGAGTTCAGTCTCTTAAATTTCTGGCATATTTATGGTATATGATGATCATAATGAGGAAACCCAATTTTTCTCATGAAAACGATTTGATTCTCTAATTTCGTTTTCGAGAAATTCACTGAATAGTCCAGTTAATCTAGACTTTGATGAACACAAAAGGTGGCATGTTGTGTTTTTAATCTCAAATTGGAGTCTTGGCACCACAGTACGGGAAACTAAAAGAATCCAACAAAATTTTATGGAAATATTTTTACGTCTGCATCTATTTTGAAGGACTTGATAATTCTGCACTAGTGCAAACTATCGATAATTTGCATTAGTGCAAAATTATCCCCTAATTGTATGCTCATTGGCTAAAACAACAATAAAAAAAAAGTCGGAACATTGATGAAATGTCAAATTTGACAGATGAAAAAAGTTTTTTCCCGAACTACACTCGTGCATCAAAATGACCTGATAATTCTACATTGCAGCGTGAATGAACCCATGCAGTTTACAGACAGCACGCTGCCATGCAAAATTATCAGTATTTCGATGCACTTGTGCAATAACATCAAATGTTTTCAATGTAGAAAAAAAGTGGTCGATTCAGTTAAGTGCTATAAATGCTTGGATATTTTCCACCCCAAATGTATGGATATATCAGCAGGTTCAAAATCTTCAACTTGCAAACATGAAGAAGGCAACATTCATAAACTCGCTAGAGAATTGAGTGAACTTCAAAACGAGAGGAACATCATGAATGTCGAATTACTTTACCTGAAAGATCTGTTGAAGGAGGTACAAGAAAAGAATAAAATCTTGATGGATAATAATTCCCTATTGTTGGAAAAAATCAGGATGCAAGGTGAGAATACTGTTAAAAAAACCGTAAATTGTGTTGAAGTTAACAATGTAAACAATGCTGAAAAACTATCGAATACCAAAGAATGTCAACAGATTCGAAATGTAAGGAACGAAGTTGCTAACAATAACAAGAAACCAACGTATGCTGAAAAGTCAACGCTTAGATCTTTGGAACTACCATCCTCTAGAACTAATTTGACAGCACATAAAGCGACCAAAGGACAAACAGATGATGAGAATACAGAAACCAAATACAACTTGGGAAAAGAGCCAAAACAAATAAATGAACATAGAGGATTAGATCAACATGAAAACAATGAATGGAAAACAATAAGTCGTAACAAGAACAGAATAAAAACAAAAAGTAATATTATTTGCACCGGGATAAACAAAGCGCCTAACACTTTAATCAAAGGAGCAATGAGAAGACGTTGGATATACGTTGGCAGAATTCAAGGTAATAATACTTCAGAGCAATCGATCAAAGATTATCTGAAGGACATAGTCAATAACGAAGAAATTGAGGTTAGGAAACTCAACACGCAAGGTAAAAATTCCGCATTCAGCGTTGGTGTCCATACTGAGGAATTATTTAATTCAATTTGTAGTCCTGAAAACTGGCCAGTAGGAGTTCTTGTGAGGGAATTTTCATTTCGTAGTTTATTTCGAAAATCTGAAATATAACGAGATATCGCAACCGTCAACATCTATAGGCAACACACAAAACATAAATATTATGAAACAAAATAATCTCCCTCGCAGCGTAAATCATGTCAACAAAATGCAAAGAACCGATAATGAAACTAATCAAGGCAGAATTTCAAATTACACTAAAGAAATCTGTATAATACATCAAAATTTACAATCCATTGGTACAGCGTTCAACAAATTGGAGGTTTTAATTTCTCAGGAAAACTGTGATGTAGTGGGAGTGACAGAACATTGGAGAAGTGAAGAGGAGATTGGACACTACAAACTGAACGGTTACGAGCTGATTTCGAGTTTCTGTCGGGACACGTCACGGAGGTACCGCCATCTATTGTCGTGGCACCGTAGATGCTAGGGAAAGATGTAATTTTAAAACATTGAGCGTGGCAAATGTTTTCGAGTGTTCTGCTGTACAGGTTAATATCGGAAAAACTAAGTTCATTATCGTCTGTATATATCGGCCAAATTCTCCACCTCATGGAGACATAGATATATTTTTTGAAAAATTGACTTACATACTAGAACAGTGTTTGCTTGAATCGCTGAAAGTTATTATAGTAGGTGACTTCAATATAAATATTTTAGATGATAATAAAGTCACTCGTGATTTTAGGCTATTACTAGCTTCATTCAATATCGAGATAACAATTAATGAACCAACACGAACTGCTTCAATGAGTTGTCTTGATAATATTTTAACCAATATAAGTGGTACATCTAGAGTACTTGAAGCTCATATATCTGATCATTCGGCTACAGAATTTAAATTTAACATCACAGTGAATCAAAAAAATAATACTGAAAATTTATTAACTAGGCAAATTAATGATAGGTCTATAAGTAATTTTCTGTCTGATTTGGAGGATATCGACTGGGGTGAACTTCATTCGATGGAATCAGAGCAGGTCAATCAGAAGTGGGACTTTTTCTTCAATCTATATAAGCAGAGCTTCGATTATAATTTCCCCGAAATCAAGATAAAAGTTAATAAACAGAAAAAAAGGCAGATAAAATTGACTGAGGACATTAAGTATTTAAAAAATTTACTGGATAGACTCTTCATACTCTATAAGTACAGGCCTGAACTCAAGATATCATATAATATTGTCAAAAAACAATATGATACAGAATCATCTAAAATGAAAAAAAAATTCTACAATGAATTAATCGAAAATTCTGATAATGAATCGAAATCAGTATGGGAAGTCGTTAACACGATTACTAATAATAAAAAAAAACCTACTGATGAAAATAAAATGATAGGGAATCCTACCCAGTTAGTGAAAGATTTCAACAATTATTTCACTGATATGGCACTGAACATCTGTAAAACTCTTCCTCATCCTAAAAACTCTTTCACGCCCAAATTTTCTTTCACCAACTCTATATATATGTTCGATGTTGATGTAGGTGAATTGGTAGCCTGTGTCAGCTCACTGAAAAATAATTCTGCAAGAGGCTTTGATGACATTACTCTCGGTGTAATAAAGAAATCCTTACATATAAGGTGGCATTTTCCCGGATTCCCTCAAAATGGCAATTATAACTCCCCTGCATAAAAACGGCGATAAAAACAGCATAGAAAATTACAGGCCGATCAGTTCATTATCGTCCTTTGCGAAGATATTTGAAAAAATACTTTCGAACCGATTATTGAATTTCTTCAGAAAGTTCAACATACTTAATGACTGTCAGCATGGTTTCATTCGAAAAAGGAGTACCGAAACAGCTTTATATGATCTGACAAGGGCTATATTATTTGGTCTTTGGAATCGGGGAAGAAGTACCAGTAGGGCTATTATACACTTATCGAGACACTATTGTTTATTCCTTGATATTGTTGCTGGGTGTATATTTGGGCGAATAAACAACTATTATTATTCCTCGATCTCACCAAAGCATTCGATTGCGTGAATCATACCATTTTGCTTGGTAAATTGGAAAAATGCTGTATAAGAAATAATCAGCTAGAATTAATAAGAAGTTATTTGAGTGGTAGGAAGCAGAAAACAACCTTGAAATTTGATGGCAAAAAATATCTATCTGATGAAAGACAACTTCTAATGGGCGTGCCTCAGGGCAGTATTATTGGACCTCTCTTGTTTGTCGTCTACATAAATGATTTTGCTGGAATATTTGACTTGACTCGATATCATTTGGTTACCTATGCGGACGACACTAATATTTTGGTAAAGAATGAGAATACATTTTCTTCTATTGAGTCGACAAAGGATATTCTAAATCGTGTGAGTCAGTGGTTTGCCACTAACAATCTTGCGTTAAACATTAAAAAGACCGAATTACTAATGTTTTCTCCTGGTAATCGTGATTATTGGGTTCAAGGGATACAATTCAATGATTTTTTCTATAAATTTCAGCAGTTCCAGCAAATTCTTGGGTGTAACATTAGATTCACGGCTCAGATGGGAGGAACACATAGAATTCGTATTGAAAAAACTCTGTTCAGTAGATTATAGTTTGAGGGTTGTTAAAAAGCAAGTGGATAAAAACATTCTGAAAACGATATACTATGCGAATGCACAATCAATAATGTCGTATGGGATCATTTGTTGGGGAAGCGCAAATTTGAGTTCAATTTTCATAATTCAGAAAAGAATAATGAGAAATATGTTTGGCCTTGCTAGTAGAGAATCCTGCAGAGGTATATTCAAGAAAAATAATATAATGACTATCTATGGTCTGTATACATTCAGACTACTATTATTTTTCCATAAAAACGAACAACTTTACAGCTCTTTCAGAAATACAAACAACTCCAGACGCCTAGAACCATATTTCTATCCCAAACATTCACTATCCTTAACTGAAAAACACCCAGAGTATGCTGCTTCAAAATTATTTAATGCTTTACCCAGAACTATACAATCAATAAGAGTACACAGAGAATTTAAAAACCAAATACATAAGTTGATACTAAATTGTGAGCCTTATAATATGAATGAATATTTTGAATTTTGTAAAAGATAGTTGCTGTTTCTTCTTTAGGCTAGAATTTAATTGATGTGTGATTTTGACTATTTTCGTAACTTTGTCACTATTTTGTGATAATTTGGGAAATAAACTATTATTATTATTATTATTATAACTTCCGAAAATTGTGATTTTCGGTAATATGTTACAATTTTAACTAGGAATCAGTGATAAACACAAAATTTGAGAACATTTGAATTTTCGTGATATACTAGTCACCTTTTGATATCAATGTAGGAAAACTTTTGTATGTTAACAAAGGGTTTAGATTTTGAACATTTATGAAGAAATCCAACAAAAAACCGAAAAATGAAAAACAAAAAAAGAAATTCTGCAACAGGACAGTTTTCATTCTTCCTGAAATATTAATTCATACTTCTCAAAAACTGAAAAAACCTCATGGAAATCCTAACTTTCATCCAAATTATCATGAATGTACAAGAATACAATTGCTCACATGAACTTATTTTCCTAATTCTTAGATGAGGAAAAATCTGAAACAGGAAATTCCTCGCCTTCACACGGCGTTTTTGAATAATAAAATTTAAAATGCTCATCATCGAAAAAATATTAATTATAATAATGAAATGAATATCAGAATCATCCTCAAGTTTACAGTTAGCAAAACCTTCAACTGGGAGAACTGAGACGATTTCGGCCTTATAATTTCCCATCAATCTCAGATCCCATTATGAAGAAGAAAATCCTATTCTTGATGCCAATATAGGAAGGTTGTTCGGAGTAACATAATGCAAATCACGACATCTAGCAGCGTCCGAAGAGAAGTTTTATCGACACAGCCCGAATAAATCTCGCATTGCAAACTATGTGATGTCTAGCAGAGATTTCCGTTTTCAGTTTTGAATATGTTGAATTACAAATTTCATGTTCTTAGTGATAGAAAAAGAGATCATGTATCTGAGGTGAGTGTCAACTCATCCTGAAGCCAGAGGGGCGAGATATACAGGTTCCACATTATTGATCCATTGATCATTGTTTTTGTAATTGGAATAAAGCATCAGCGACGTCAATCACAAATCGGTGGATAACGACGTTCAAAATTTCAATTATATTTCTTTCTCCATTAACCTTTGTTGTGATGAACATTGAGTACTAAAATTCTGAAACTTCATATCTCGCTTAATTCTGAATGAAAAGAAGCAAGTTCATAAATTAAAGGTAATTCTAATCTCGAATTTGTTTTCTTTGTTGAAATGAACTTTCAACTACTTTGATTGCTAATCCGTGAATCTTGCCTTGCTATGATGCAGAAAAAGCGGGATAATAAGATTTTCAATTTGGGAGCAGAAATTATGAGAGAAATGAAGTGTCGGCACTGCTGATCAATAAACTGCAACACGTACATGATTTCGATACGACGTGATCAATTTATTTTATTTATTTGTTTAATTAGTGATCACTGATCGGCATACCTCTCCCAACTTTGAAACTTTCACAATTGAATATCTCGTTCTAATGCAAGAAGGGCGGGATATTTCGGCTTTTTTGTGATAAGAATGAAGAGGAAGCGTAGCTGATCACTTATCTTTCCACCTCTACTCTTTTTAACGCGAAAGAGAATTTGGAGAATTTCTCATTTTTCAGAGCGATTTCGTTATGCAAGGAGCTGATTACTCACCTGCCAACCTCGTATCATTTCAAAGCATGAAAAACCAATTATAGTTACAGTTAAGAGCTTTTCACTTTTTCGAATTTTCATTGCTGATTTTGATAGCGTCGTTGATTATCAGAATCTTTTCTCACTTCAGAAATAGAATAGGGGTTTGCAGAATATGGTACTGCCAATTTTATGGCAGATTATCGTCGATTTCTTCAAAATCCCCTTTATCATCTACCTCTATGCATGGAAAAGCGAAGAGGATTTTGTATTTGTAATATTAACGATGAACCGGCGTCACAGATCTTTGATCTGCATTCTCAACATGTTCTGAATATACGAGATGGCGAGCTTTCAATTTGAAATATTTTCCAATATTTCCTTATAAGATAAGTGAAGTGCTAGATACTTATCTTCAACTTCCCTCCATTCCTAACAAAAATGCGGGGAATTCGTGTTTTTGTTTGATATCATAAATATAATATTTGCCAATTTTTCTTGTATGATGACAATAGAGTATTCCCATACCGGTCGCCTTCCTAATGCAAGAAAACTGAGATTTTCAATTGTCAATTTTTGATTATTCATCTTCTACCGAGTATTTAGATTCGAGTTTTACAAGGGAGAGATATTGCCGTTCTTCATTTCATGAAATAAATTATGTTATGAGGTTGAGGTCGTTTCTGATCACTCAATTGCGAGTCTAACATAATTCCAGCTAAAAATACGAAATTAATAATTAGTAATAGCGCTGCAGTTCATTAACCTTGACCGAATCTGGCGCTAAGGAAGCAAAACATTCAGAGGCGAAATTAGACCTCTTTCCTCATTGCGATTTTTTGTATGTGAAAAAATTGGTGATAACGTCGCTGATCACTTGTCTGTATACCTAAGCCCATTCTGATTCATAAGAGTAGTTGCGAAAACAGGTACTGATATTCGAAAAATTGCAATGCTAAATTTTTTTGTTATTAGTGCAGGTGTCCCCGACACAACATTGTCCCCGGGATGTCACGAAAAGGCCTTTCGAAATTTAAAAATCGGAATTGCCCATTTACGTATATCAGCACTTCAGAGGTAAAGTGTGTTAAGTCACATTTTTCTCAGATACGATTTATCCACAATATTAGATAAACATAATTAAATTCTACCTGTGTCAGAATAGGAGCAGGTTTCACAAAGCTTTAATTGTACGATTAAAAAAACGTTACGTAAATTCAAACCAATCGAATCACTCGTTTTGAAATTTCAATGAATCGCGGTGACTCCAATTAATTTAACGATGCAATTAAAGTTTCATGAAACCGACCCTATGACTTCTCTACGAGAATTATTCATTTTTTCTTCTAATTCATTGAATTATTATTGAAATTGATACAATATATTCATAATTATCGTTTAGTGATTTTTGCATTATGAAATATCGATCGGCAGAAATGTTTTCTTTCTCATTACTTTAAATTAGTTTAATATTTCCATGAAAACAGTAGTAAACTTTCATCTCCTGAAGGGATTTGCCAATTCAGTTTTTTTGTTGAACTTCTTATAAATTTTTTGATTTTCAGTAAAGCCCAACCTAGTTTGCCTGAATATGGGTAAAACCTAGAATACATGCCACTCATATGAGAAATTCAATGAGAGGGTAACAGACTGAGACATCTCTGATCATGCACGTTAACTACAAACAATTTTCACCTCATCATGTTACTGAAGGCATTTGCTAAACATTAGATAGTTCGACCTTCTCCCATCTATTGCAATAACATAATTTTCCGGCCAATCTGATAATTTCGCCACCCCGGTGACATTATTTCATTTCGTTCATCTGGCAACACTTTATTCGATAGAGCAATCACTTGACCACAACGACGTAACGGTAGCTGACACAAATATCCGGATACTCCATAAATGATTCTGTCGGGTATCGTTCATTTGATCTTTAAAAGTGTCATGGATCCTCAAGGAAGGGCCCAGGAGAGGGGTTGAGGGGGATGATCCTCCCCCAATGTTGAACGAAGTTGGCGAATTTTCAAAGCAGTCGGAAGATTTTCAAAGGAGTTGGAAAAATTTCAAAGCAGTTGGAGAAAATTCCAAAAGTGTTGAAAAAATTTCAAAGCAGTTGGAAAATTTTCGAAGCAGTTGGAAAAAATTCCAAAGCAGTTGGAAAATGTTCAAAGCAGTTGGTAAATTTCAAAGCAGTTGAAATACATAATTCCGAGAGAGTTATGAAATACGAAGGAATCTGAATTAGAAAAAACAAGTTTGCAATGACTAATTGACAATATATGTATAGCTGGCAATAAATGTTATGAAACCTAATATTTTTACCATCAAGTGTTGGAAGAGATGCGGCCTCAAGAAGTAGGTACCCAGTTGTAAATTTTTCAGTTACGTCGCATGGACTGTATCATAAAAAAAACCATCTGGTATCATAAATTTGAGCTGATACTTTCAAATAAGCAGAACCATCATCAGGTACGCTCTTCGTACATTGTGTTATAGTTTTGCGAAATATACTTCGTATAAATAAATTTATATATTGAACCAAAAAAGATTAAGAAGTTTGAGTTATGTGGTGCCTTATAAAAAATTGAAAAAAATTTATGAACAGAAAATGCACGAAGGACAACAAGTGTGGGAAAAATTATGAGCAGTGACTACAGAATATCGGAAGTCACAACAAAAATCGTTCAAAACACTAAATATATCCGCAATTCCAAAAACTAATTGCAATAAACGCTACAAAGAGTTCAAAATCGCCAGCTCAAATTAGAAAATTTTAATCGGAATTGTTTCTAGGTGGTCATTGGCCCTGGTGCAAAAATCAAGGAAGGCTCTGGCCCTAAATAAATCGTTCAGAAAGGTTAATGAACGAAGTAGTCGATGCCAAAAAAAAAATGGGAAAGTTATTCATGTATATATAAGTATATGAAATATAATGTATATGTATGAATATATTCACGTAATGGAAATATTTGCCGGAGAAAACAGAAAAAAATTAATTTGGGAACCTGGCAATTGTTGTTTGGGCAATTATCAACAACCAGTCATCATAACATCTATATTTCGAACCTTGTGTGGTTCTTCTTCAGGATGCTAAAATACAATTATTAAAGTGATCACAGCTAGTCAACAATAACATGACTATGGGTCGGTTTGACAAAACTTTGAAGCGTTAAATTAATTGAGACCACGGGGATTCGTTGAAATTTCAAGAGGAGTGATTCGATTGGTTCGAATTTACGTAACGTTTTTTAATCGTACAATTAAAGCTTTGTGAAACCTGCTCCTATTCTGACACAGGTAGAATTTAATTATGTTTATCTAATATTGTGGATAAATCGTATCTGAGAAAAATGTGACTTAACACACTTTACCTCTGAAGTGCTGATATACGTAAATGGGAGTGATTCGATTGGTTCGAATTTACGTAAGGTTTTTTAATCGCACAATTAAAGTTTTGTGAAATCGACCCAAAAACTTACATCTGACAAGAATGTTGTAACAAGGCGAGCATCGAAAAGGTTTTATAAGCAATTAAATGTATACTATAGAATCTTCACACAACTGTAAGAAACAATATTATAACTTTCAGGTTAAATTCACAAAACAAGGCAAAACATAGAAAAATATTAAAATCAATTTTTCTAAATATATATGTATGTCTAAATATATATGTATAAAAATGACACATCGTAAATAATTCAGATAGGTAGATTGAAAAATATGTTCAAAAATTATCAGTTTTGTTCACATTCACAATCTAGATTTATTTTTCGCGAAAGTATCAACTCAAGTCTAAACTAGATGCAGCTTCAAGTTCCATTGATATGAGTGATAAATGTCGCAGTCAATCTTGACCCATGGTATTCCTCAAATAATTCTTTATTATTTTTAATTTGCTAAATGATCTTTCAGGTTCTGCAGAGGTGACAGGGATCAGGGATTGTATGGAAGAGTAATATTGCTGTAAATACTTCTGAAAGATCGCTTTCCATCATTCCGTATTTCCTCATCACTTTCATACAGAATTCGTGAATTGTCCAATCCTTATTCAATTCAGGTAGAAATAGGTTGTAAATATTGAGAACTTGAATCGAAAGTTGGAGCCTATTATAACACAATATTTATTCTGAAATTGGTCACAATTTTGAAGTATCGTATTTTCATCTGCATTTAGTAGGAATGATGGTGAAGAAAAATGAATATTTTATGAATTGCGTTCATACCATCGAAACGTGCTTTTAATTGCGAATTGACTGTATCTAGCACTCTGTTAAAAACATTTATTTTGACCATTTCTTCTCTACTTCGAAATCGGTGATCAGAAGCTAATTCATCGAAATGTTTTGACTTTTTTTTGCCTCTTTTTTTCGAAATGGGGATCTATACGAATACTAGGGTAGAGAAAAAAAAAAGAACGAAAATTATTTCAACTAACAAAGAAAGAATACATCGTCAGTTTACGAAATGCCAATTCTTGATTGTAACTGGTGAAAATTACAGCAATTTCAATATCTGCGAAAGACATACAAAATTTCAATGATTTCGACACTAGGAAAAAAGTCTGTTTGTGGAAATTTTCAAGTAAGTATCAAACAACTGACAAGGAAAAATCAAATAATTCTCCACAACTTTCTAGAACATTCCGAGAGTTCTTGAATTGTATTCTAGGAAGTCATTAACCAGGCACATTCAATATATTTCTTTATGCAAAATCTGGTAAACCGAAATCTGTGGTCCTCGATAAGAATTCCAAGAAATTACCTCTTAATTACATGTGTATTCACCTTTGTTATCTGAAAAACTCTACTTGGAAACGTGCCAACGCCTGGGTAGAGAAAAGAAAGTAAGAAAATTATTAAAATAGGAATGCAGAATTTATACTGTTACTTTTGAAAATAATATTAATTTCAATATTTGCTCTTGAAACATGTGAAATATTTCGTCTGAATGAATACATATTCGTTTTTTGAAAATTTTTCGAAGAAAAAACATTTATCACCTAAACCAGACACCTGATAAAATCTATTTATTTATCTGCACACACATTTTCTAGAACATTCCAAAATTTCATTAATTATTTTCCTTAAAATTTCAACCAATGAGTCATGCAAGTTATTTTCTGCTGTTCCAGTGGAAGAGATTTGATCTTATAAGAAAAATGTCAACATTTTTCACAATACGTATAGGCGAATATAAAGAAGTGAGTTTTTTTTTCGGTATAGGTATTCGAAGAAAAACAAATTTTGAATGGTACAAGATTTTAATGATCACGGAAAGAATCGTACTCAGAGAAATTTAAAAATTAAAAATATTGTGTCATGCCTATTTTATAGTCGAAATGACGTCGTTTTATTATTAAAATAACTTGAATTGATCATTATAAATACTTTCAAACTTGTTTTAACGACACAAGACTTCAATGATGACGGAAAACATCATACTCAGAGATATTTGAAAATCAAGAATATTGTGTCATAACTATTTCATAATCGAAATGACGTCATTTTAGTGAGAAACAAACTTGAATTCATCATAATGAATACTTTTCATCATGTTTTAACAATACAAGATTTTGATGATCACGGAAAGAATCGTACTTAGAGGAATATGAACATTAAAAATATTGTGTCATGCCTATTTTATAACCGAAATGACGTCATAATATTGATGAACAAACTTTGATTGATCATAATGAATACTTTAAAACTTGTTTTAACGATTCAACATTTTGATAATGACGGAAAGAATCATACTTAGAGAAATTTGAAAATTGGTTTCACAACTAGATCCGACGGTTTTCATTTATTTCGACCTGTAGAAAGATGCTCAAAGATAATAGGTATATCTCAAACTGATTTTGCTACGATTTATCATCGACTATTGAAGTATAAATTGAATTCTCTTGCTGTTCTGTCTTTTTTTATTTTCAGGTTGGAGTTTGTGTTTGGAAATCCTTCCTCCCAAGAGCCGTTCCGATAATCGTGATGTCCTTCTATATAGAATATTCAGATACAACAATTTTATTTTATTTCTTAACGGGGAGACAGGTTTTTTCGGCTGAGGTTTTTTCCCCTGGCTCTATAGTATCGTATGATACTAGTGATGATAGTATCGTATGATACTATAATATCATACGAAGAATGTTATGGTACCCCGATCCTTTTTTTACCTCAGATTAGGTTCTTTTTGTTTCAACATTAATGTATTATTTGAGCTCTCTTATTCAAAAGAATATATATATATATATATATATATATATCGACTATTAAGATAATTCCCAAAATATAAAATTTCGTAGGCAGTTATTTACATATGATAGTAATTTGAAACAAAAAATAATAAATCAGTCAGAGTTCAAAATGCCAAATTTGAACTGTAACTATTGAAAGTTATAGCAATTTGAAATTTGCAATCTGTCAGTGACAAAATATCAATGATTTCGATAAATACATCATGTTTTTTGTTGAAATTACTCGCAAAATAGCATTTTTATCCAAACCAACCCAAAAAAACATTTTCCGTACAACTAGTCGTTGGAACTTTCGAAAATTTCGTAAATTGTCTTCTAGGAAGTCGTTAAACAGGTGTATTTAATACAATATATCTTTATTCCATTTCTGGTAAACCAAAATAGAAGGTACTCATAAAAAAATTCCAAGAAGAGAAATTCCTTCTTAATTATATGTGTATTGACCCTTCTATTCTGAGAATCTCTACTCCGTAACAGGCATAATACGGCGTGGAGAAAAAGGAAATGAACTCAAAAAAAGAATGCACACACAATAGCTGCGTTTTGCGAAAAATTAAATATATATATTTATATATATATCTATATATATATATATATATTCTTATGAAAATAGAGCCAAAATAATACAATAAATGTTGAAACAAAAAGTACCTAAGCTGAGGTAAAAAAAGAACGGGGTATCATAACATTCTTTGTATGATACTATAGAATCATACGATACTATACAGCCAGGGGAAAAACCTCAGCCGAAAAAACCTGCCTCCCCGTAAACAAAATAACATAAAATATCAAATAGCAGGAAAATCTTGAAAGACATCAGTGTGATCATCTTCATGTTATCCGTCGATGGGCGCAGATACACAGATTCTTCCCAAAACGACTCGTAATTCTTAATCTGAAATGGAAAAAGACAAAAGCAAAAAAGAAACCGATTATTCAGAATGAATCGAATGCATTTTGGGAATGCATTTGCTACTTTAAAAAACATCAACATTAGGATTTCTTGGCCAAATAATGTTCGGAGGTTTATTAATATTTATGACAGAAATGTCACAAATTTTGAAAGAAATGAAAAAAAAACTCCATCAATTTCCCCTTTCCGAATCTGTTGAAAGTTACCTTTCAACTGTCCTCTTTCACGAGGCTTTTTTTTCTGTTGCCGTGTGGGTTTCTTGCAGAAGAATCTCTTTGATACCATGTTCATCGGCTAATTTGGAGACGTAATCACACTTGTCTTTCGAAATTTCTTCGATATTCAAATTCAAAATCCACAAATTGTTGCTCTCTGGTCGTGAGGGTTTTTTCAAACCAGATACGACCTTCCAGGTGATGATTTTTCGGCACTTCAGATGTTTGAAGACCGCTAAGGGACCCCAATGAAAGGCAATCATCTCCCATAGATAAGCCAAACATGTTATAAAATATTTCGTCTAAATGGAATTTTTTGCGATTAATTTCGAGAAAATCTCATTTTTCACCTAAACCAAACATCGGATAAAAATATCGAATTTATCCACACAACTATTCTAGAACATTAATGGCAAGAAATCGTTAACCAGTGAGTAACATGCATTTTCTTCTGCTCTTCAATTCGGAAATAATGTTGTCATTCTTCAAGATTGATGCATGTCAACAATAAGTGAGTTTAATTTTTCTGCAAATTCTTCATGAAATTATTGAAGAAATAGGATTTTGAAAAGTAATATGTAATTTTGGTTTCAATACTACATTCAGAGGTTTTTCCTCATTTTCCTCATCTATATAGAATACAGTCCTCAACTGTAATTGGAATTTTTCTAACAGATCAAGTAATATCATGAGAGCATGTAAATTTTCCGAAAAAGTTCGAGAAAACCACGTTCTTGAGAAAGATTTGAACACGAGTGCTTTTTCGATTGTTTCACAGGAAAAATTAGATGGTATGAGTAACAGATTATTCTGCATGAATCATGTATTTTATTAATTTGCCAACAATTGTCAAGTTTTGCCTCAGGTAAACTATGAAAAAACGCTGACAGCTGCTGTCAAACAGTTTTTCCATCTAGAAACTATTTTTAATTCACAATTGTACGTTTCCGATTGGTTGAACTTAAGACGAGGAAAATAGTCGAAAAAATAGCATTTATCACCTAAATCGAACACCTTATAAAAAGATATCACATTTTCTCAAAAAAATATTTTCTGTTCCAACAAGAAAAGATATGATCTTATATGAAGATATAATTTTATTAGAATTTTTCGAGATTGAACATTCCAGGTATTATCCGTTGCTCATACAAAATTCCAAGAAATACCCCCCTAATTACAACTGTATCCACCTTCTCCGTTATCTGTGGAACGTTGTACTGCCATGAAGGGTGGAGAACGGGGTGGGGGTACGCAAATCAGTTTAAATATTTTTGCCACAATCATTTTAGCACATTCAGTTCAAGTTAATGGTGCAAGTGTCTGAAAGTGCTGCTTTTATCCCATCGATGAAATCTTCAGCCGTTGTGGACTGATCGCACCCGAGACTGTCAGTGCCAACCCCGACACTGAGAGGAGAAGACTAACCTGTGACCGGCCTAAAAGAGAATCAAGAATGTCCGTCCATCTAATCAAGCTCAGACTCAGCCAACTCGTCACCACCGGAAATCATGTTGGGACCTCGAACGTCAGGCCAACCAGTCATCTGAAAATGAATGAATGACCTAATACGAGACTTGTTCAAAATAAACCAAATAATAGAAACATTCCTTTGTTGAAGTGTAATCGGAACGTGAAACGTGCAAAAGAAACGCACAAAAAGACCAAAAAAAGGTTCAGGCAAAACAAAAAATGTTTGACTCAGCCGCAATTTTTAATGCACTCCATAGACTGGAAAGTGAAACAAACAGCGATGATAATGAAGCAAAAAAAAAGTCCCTAATAGTGATCGAAGGATTTCTCGATCTTTACCAAGCCAGAATAGAAAAACTGAAAAAAAATTCTTCGACAAATACGGAAGAATCAGCTCCCCCCCCATCTATTGCAACGGGGTGAAGGACTATAAGAAAGTGATCGTTAATTAAAAAAAAATGTGGGATTCCATACTCATACACCCAAAGGAAAAAAAAACACGCATTCACCCTACGTGGATTAGAAAGTAATCTCTCAACCAAGAAAATCCTCGATGAACTGAAGAAGGAGTTCCAGTCAAAAAGGTGTACGAAAATACGATGCGGCAGATACTACACCAAAAAAGAGATAATCCAGTGCAACAGATGGCAGCAATGCCACGGCAAACTGCCATAGACTACAAAAGTAGCATCACGATGACAAAAGTCATCATCAAGAACAAAATAAGGGATGACCACCAGTTTTGTTTCAAAGGAAAGTATAGCTCAACACAGCAAATATGCAGAATTGTTACCACCGACACCATTGATGATTTCAAATAAAAAATCACACAGTTTTGTTCCTGCTTGGCATAGAAAAAGCGTTCGATAAGATCTGGACTGAGGGCTTGGTCATGCAAAAACTTCCAGAATTCCTTTGCAAACTTGCATTTTTTTACCTTTCAAGCAGAGAATTCATTGTCAGAACGGACGAGGCATTTTTAAAACCCAAGAGAATTACTGTAGGAATAGTACAAGGATCAGCCGTAGGACCAAGATTATTCAATATGTTCCAGAACATGCCTCAAAATGAGAGTACAAACATTGCACTATTCGCAGATGATACTGCTATCTATGCACACTCAGCTGAGGATCCATCTCCAGATCCTGAAAAAATATTTCGCAAGATGGAAAATCAAGCTGAACGAAGAGAAAGCCGAACCGATAGAAACTCGCCTGCCATGGTCCCAAAAATTGTTTCGACCAGAACGGTGCCGTTCGCGAAGATCCCTTAGCTGAGTACCCCTCCATGTACTAGAATATTGATTGCAACCTTATGATGTACACTGTGGATATTTTGGAAAATTCATCAATAGGCCTCTAGGTAATGATGACAGCTCCCAGCAATATCTCGAACAGTCACCAGTAGCTGCTAGACCAAAAAACGATGCTCACACTGCTGTTTCATAGCAGCATTTTCACCAGCATGATGCAGTTGTCGTCGATGAAGCAGAAAGTCGTCATAGTGAATTTGACGTTTCATCGAACCAGAAATCGAATATGCCAGCACTCAACTCGAACGAAAAGTTATCATTCGAAAGCAAATACAAAGATGGTGAATTATTCTTGAACTTTCTAACGTTTCAAAAATATTCTTTTGTTCAAGACAATTGTATAGAGCCAAAAAGCAGCAACAAGTTAACTATTGAGACACAACTGTTGGAAGGTGAGACGAAGTCCTGCAAATACTATTAAATTTAAGTCCACATGACTTTCGAAGGACGAATTCGATAAATCGATAATATCAGTCATTGTCGTAACGATAAGGGAAAGGGTTATCGGGGTGAATATAAACCCACAGGGAATGAGGGAGACCTATGGATGGAGGTAGAACCGTCAAGAATATTACGGTCTTCACTAAAACCGTGGCAGTATCCAAAGATCATTCGTTGCTTCCTAATACCAAAATATTACCACTCGCTGATTTTATCCAGATGAATCATGAAGGTCCTGTGACAGCTGAACTTTCAAATGAGAATTGCAATACGACGATCGGTGGAATTGACTGAGGATATTCCGCTTGAGTATTTTCAAGCATCGGTTAAACATAGTGGTCTCCGGATTCCCCCATTTACCATCACAATATAAGGCTTGCTCAGGGACAGACCAACCCCTCTCAAGGACTCGGCATCAAAGCTCTTCTTGTGTGCGCGATCCCAGAGACTGTACAAGAAAAACCCAGGAAAATTGGCTCAACAGGTCCGCCAAGGTGTAGACATGGTAGAAGGCTATCAACAGGCTTGAAAAAGAGACGTGAAGGAGCTCTAATGAAGACTATAAGGAGAAGAAAACACGTGCAGAGATGCCAGATAGCACGGGTAAGACCAGGAAATCAGTTTCACAAGCTCTTCCTAGTCTTTCACCGGATTGAGAAAGACAGACGTCTTAAACGAAGGCAACGATTAAGGGGGCCACGGTATGTATTGTTATGGAATTGATGATAGAATTCAAAATTTATATTTGATTTAAAATTACTTCGAAAGGATACGTAATACATTACCTGGTTGAGAAAATATTCATAACATAATTGCAAATACATTTATCAAAATTCAAAAATTTCGAAATTTCAATTTATTGTATTCATTTGATGAATTTTCAATTCAAAATTCTCATAGATAACTTTTATAAATAATTATCAAGAGTAGTTTCAAAATTTCCAAATTCATGAGGATATATTAAAGGCTTCTCAAAAGGCTGAAAATGAAAGATTTTGATGAAAATAATTTATGTTTATAGTAGATTCTATGAAGTTTGTAGTAGTATGTATTAAGTAATTAAGAGAGTGTGAAACCGTGGAGACGAAAAAAGGAATTGAATGGGAAAGATTTTAGAATTGAATGGAGAATTAATTCCACAGAAAATTAAATGAAACAGCTTTAAATCGATGAAGATTAAGTGGTGAACCTTTAAAGTTTAGTGCAATTATTGTTCAAATGGAAATGAAAATGAAAATATGAAGAATGGCAGAAGAAGATATTGACTTACGAAGAAAGAAAGCCATTGGACCAGTAATTTCGAGATATCTTTTGAAACTATCCTTCAATGAGGATAGGATTTTTTAGCAGTCTGTGAATATTGAAAGTGAGTTTATTTAAAAACATCAACCAACCTTAAACATAACCTATTTGGAACATTGAACTGAGTGAATAACCATAGAATTAGTGATAATGTTTGTTATTCTTGTTTACTGATACTATACTTTATTATAGAAATAAACATAATAATAATAATAGTAATTACTAGTTATTTATCACAAGCTCTTACCCGCGGCTCCACTCGCGTTATATTTCAATTTAAAATGGTACTGATAGTCCGCAACCCCACTATCATAACCTCGTATCAGGAGAGACAGCACGTGTATACATAACGAAACGATGTCGCGTATAATTTCTTGCTCAAATTCACACTCGTTCAACCTACTGATACTTTCAAAGTATCCATTAGAAAACTATACTGTAAAAAGCATTTTTCATCAGGAATAAATGCCGCAGATAACAGTCACATTCATTTTTATATTGATCCATTCCATGCCAGTCAAAAGCCTTCTTCAAATTGACCATTATTTTGGATTGAATTGAAAATGTTAAAAATGGCTATCGTGGGTTGTCTTCGGCAGTTAGACATATGCCGTCGCGAACTTTTTTATAGAACTTTTCGAGCACTACAAAATTGTCTTTGACCATGCTTCTCTATCTATAGTTTGCGCAGCGTCGCCCGTAAAAGCCGGAAAGTACCGGGATTTTTCATGAAAAGTCGATATTTTTTCTCATTTCTCATTATGTAGCGATGGACCCTACATGAAAACCTCCCAAAAAAATTCTCTACAATATAGTGAAAGTTACATCAAATTCGCTCATCTGGTTCCTGAGTCCATAGAGGACAAACAAACACACGGACATGCACATTTATAATATTAAGTATGCATTACATTTAACCAATTTTCAATTATAGTATTTTTGAAATTTAAAATCAAAATCTTTCAATTTTTATTTTAATTTTTTTTTTAACCCTCAATTGAGTAGAGTCAAGCCCAGGTAATTTTTCAAAATTCAATAACTCTTTCATAATTTTGGTTCCTAAATTCAAATCTAATTTAAAAATTTCAAATCTAATTTAAAAATTTCAAATATAAATAAAAATGAACCATAGCAGTATACTCTGTTACGAATAAGTGGCCATCAGATTGGAATATGAACCAGACTTCGGTACTACCAAAAGATGAAAAGGGCTTCACAAAGAACTGAAAACTACATACTAGCAGATTTTTTCGGTACTGTGAAGAATCTTTTGGGGTTGCATAGATTAAAAAATTAGGTCACATGCCACCAAAAACAGGTCATATCAGAGGCTAGGTGATCGAATAAAATCCATACCCTTTTGTGTTTCTGCAACACTCCAAAGCTTATATCCAAAACCAGATTGTAACGATGGTGGACATAACTAAAGCTTTTGATACTGTGCTTCATTCCTTCACTAGCGAATCGATACTAATACAAGGCCTACCAGTGACATAATTTCATCTGGCAACACTTTATTCAATACAGCAATCACTTGACCACAACGACGTAAAGTTAGCTGACACAAATATCCGGATACTACATAAATGATTCTGAACTATTTTTATTTGGAAGTTTTACAGTATTTTAATCATTTACACATGATGGTGAAACCACTTGATTAAATTCCTAAGCACACACTATGAGATATTCTACAAGTTTCTTTCGGGCATTACCATCGGTAGGAATTCTACCTCTAAGGAACGGTTTTACAATCGAAGGTTAACTTTTGGTTAAGGAAATTTTAAAGGTTAGGCGTTTTACAATCCATGAAACGTGGTTAACTATCAGTTAACTTAACCCACACCGAAAGTGTGGGTAAACCTGAAGTTAATTCAAGAATCATGTATATGTATATAACCTAAAATGTTTGACTGATTCGAAAATTATTGTTTTGAAGAAATTGATTTCTCACTAGAGATTTGTTTATATGGGAATTTAATGGAATTTGATTTCAACGCTTTTAGCAGTGAAATTTTTGTCGAAATTTACGACGATTATGATTTTTTTTTTTTAAGATTCAGATTATCGAAAAGCTGCGTTTTATTCTAAACCAAATAGAAAATTTGATAGCTCGTCCAACCAGAAGGTAATTAAAATGCCAGGTTTCTGGGGTGCATGAGTGCTTTCGACTGCACACATAAAAATTTAATTGCCAGGTGATCAAGCCAAACTATTCAGGAACCATTAACAGTTTTTTTTTTTTGAATGTGCAAACTGTAGCTGATCCATCTCTGAAAATTACAAACATTGATGCAAAATGGCCAGGTTCAGCACATGATATTTTTTTGAATTCTACGCTGTGCGGATCATTTGAAAGAAGGGATTTTCCTAACAGTTTTTTAGCAGGAGAGAGTAGCAATGGAATTGAGCCGTATATAATCAGACCTTCAGCTAATACAAGAAAACTATCTGAAGTATCATTCAACAAATCACACATTTGTACAAGAAATCTCGTTGAGAGAAAGAGTGTGTTGAAACGTAGCTTTCTAGCGCTTGTCAAGGGAATGCATGTAAAATTAGATACAGCTCAGGCTATGTTAGTGGCTGCAGTCATTCTTCATAATACAGCATATTGTAGAATTCACTAGTAATATTATTCTTTTAGAATTTCCTGATCAAAGGCATAATGCAAGTACCTCTACTCCAGATACCTCCATTAACATGTATTTTAATAGATTGTAAATTAGAGAAATAATTGATCTTATGTATACATGTACAATAAATAAACTGAGGAAATATTTATTTGAATAAGATATGAAAATCCATTATATTAAACTTGTACATTTCAATCCTTGATTTTAATATTCCTTTACTATTACTACTATTACTTTACTATTTAGATCAAAAGAACCATTATTTTCTACCAACTTAAGAAAATTTAAACAGAACCCAAAGTTACGAAACCTCAATCGGTAAAATTATTGTAAAACGCCAGGTACGAGTTAAACATCGAGTGTCGGTAAGCTAACCATAAAGGTTAACCTTCTATTGTAAAACCGGCCCTAAGACAACAGGGTCAACTTCGTAGGTATCTGAGCACTAATTGGTTTTCGATATAGGTGCGTCAAGTTGATGACTCACTAGTGGAATTTTGATATGAAAATATTTTGGAAATAATGTGCCCATTTTGTGACAGTTTGTGCCGTATGTTATAAATTTTGTGCCCATTTAGTTTTCGAGATATTTCGAAATTTCAATATGGGTCACCAACTTGCCGATGTGACTCATATGTGGAATTTTGATATGAAAATATTTTAGGAATTTTGTGCCCATTATGTGAAAATTTGTACCGTAAGTTACGAATTTTGTGCCCATTCAGTTTTCGAGATATTTAGAGTTTTCACTATGAGTCACCAACTTGACGCTGTGACTCATATGGAATTTTGGAAATTGTTTTTTCGATAAATTGTGCTCATTTTGTGCCAATTAGTGCAGTATATTTTGAATTTTTTGCTCATTTAGTTTTCGAGATATTTCGAGTTTTCACAGAATCAAGCGTCAAGTTGGTGACTCACATATGGAATTCTGGAATATTCTTTTTTCGATAAATTGTGACTATTTTGTGCCGTTTGTTATAAATTTTGTGCCCATACAGTTTTTGAGATATTTTGAATTTTCCATGTCAGTCATCAACTTTACGTGACTCATGTCACATGTGAATAGTATGTCCTGAATTCTGAGTTGGTTCAGTTTTCGGAATAATTCTAGTTTTCACTGAGTAGATGAATTCGCAAGAATAAGGTTGAGGTGCAGAAAACCCATTTTCAGATATTCGACGTTTCAAATCTTCTTCATCTTCAATAATAACCCGTAACTTACAAGCTTCAATTCAAATAATGTTTACGTTAATATATAAATCTATGCATTTTCATTTAAGACGTTGACACATCAATATTATCACATATCATTTCAACAAACTAATATTCTACTTTTGGTTCATGGTCAAGTATGCCAGGATGAGAATATTCAATAGATCAGACACTATTAATATATGCTCATTCAGAAAATTTTCAGAACGAAACACAACAAAAATGAGAAGGAACATGAAATGAAAATAATAACAGGAAATATACTAGTGCGTTTCAGGATTGACATTGTACGTAACTTTACAATAATGTATTTCTATTGAAAACAGTGGTTTTTTATTATATTTGAATCGAAAATTTTTCTGCGAAATCTACCATATAAGACATTTTCTGAGATTGCTCGTGCGATAGAGGAGTCACGAATGGTCAGTTTGATTAAGGGCGTCAAGTTCCAGTTGTATGAATCCCTGAAGCTCGGAACAGTTCGGGGTAGTGTTGTGCAACTTGTTTACTTGGTATCCAAATTTAAACTTACAAAAGCCACACTGAAAAGATAGGTTCCAGAAACTAATGAATTGAATTAATTTCTTAATTCAATAACAAGGAAAATTTCGAATTTATTCGAAAAATCAGAAAAAATTGAATATAACGAAACTGAACCTAGTTTGTCTAGTAAACGAAGGTCTGAAATCACTTTTTTGTCACAAGAACTCATGGTCAAATTTGCAGTTTCCTAAATTTTCAGAAACCTCGGAAAATTCGTGAAAATATCGAAAAAGTTAGCTTTTTTCGAAAACTAGAAGGTTTATCGAAAAAAGTTTCGAACAAAAGTTGTAGGGCAGGAAATTCTTATACAAATGATGGCTTTTCGGATTCTCGTTGTGTTTATATCGACTAATTAGAGGTGCACTCATGTAATGGTGTTCTCAGTTGCTAACTTCATTGGGTTCGGATAGCTGAAGACGCGCCAAGAGAACATGTGGTTTCACCGAGGGTGTTATCATTCCCTTTTATGATGTATATGTTTATAAACTGCAGGGCCGAATGCCAGTACCCTTACTCAATGCTACAGTATTCTCATTCTTAATCAATAGATTCGAAAAAAAACAGATTTTGCTCTCCTCCTTCCGCCATAATTCTCTACAATTAACTGAATTCGTGCATAAGAAGATAATTGAACGAATATTTCGAAGGGACCGCCAAAGAACGGTCAACAGGGCTATAAATATTTTATGAGGTTCCAACATCTGGAACAAGTAGACATAGTACCTAAATACTTATATAAATTTCCCAGACATAACTTTTGAGAAGTGCCGTCTAGCGGAGAAACGTCTGCACCACACTCGAACAGAATGTCTTCATGAAATAATTCCCTCCTCAAGGAAAATTCTTATGAGAAATGAGGAATGAAGAGGTTCTGTTGGAGTTAAGGTACGGTTTCGCTTGTGCGTCGGACGCATGCAGTGAATGCGAGCAGCTACTGCTCGCGTCCGCTGTGACGTCGGAGTGGTTTCCTTATCTGCAGCCAAACTACGCGGCCGACAGTCGACAGTGAGAATTCGAAGATGGAGTGTACTTGCGCTTCATATTTTGGAAGAAGAGGAGACTGAAATTATTTTAAAATACAGTGTGACACAGATTCATGGTACACCCCCATTTTCTCCTTTGTTTCTGTAGTTCTATTTTTGAAATTTGGAATATTGAATATACTCACTCTAGGGTACTTTTTGACATATTCAGAAAAAAATCCAACTTCTGTTTTTTCTGGAAATGACATCAACTTTCGATTTTCAAATGGGACACACGGTATATTATTACATTTTTGAAATCTCTATAATTTTCTCAATCTAATGATACCTCATAGTTGATATTTCATTCGTCAGAACGCCCATTTTATTTTTCGATCTAGAGAGCCATGAACTCCCTAAAATTATTCCAATTTAAAAAGTATCGTGGTTCGAAATACGTGCCAAAAAAGTAAACCAAAACCTTTTTTCACTCGAAACTCCGTTTTGTCAAATGGTAGCATAATGGTACTCTGACGTCATTCGAAAGAACCATCGGTGGGGTATCCATCCATATCAACTATTTTTCTGTATAACCAATACGAACACGGGAAAACCGGAAATTGGATTTTTTCTAAATATGTCAAAAAGTGGCCTATAGTGAGTATATTCAATGTTCCGAATTTCAGAAATATGGCTACAAAAACAAGGGAAAAAATCGGGGTGTGTCACCCTGTATATGAAAAGAAAAAATAAGAAAAGGCGTGATGTGCATTCGATGTATAAGAATAGGAAGGAAAGGAGGATTTGCTAGAGTAGATGGATTCGCAGTCCGAAGGTCCAATTGCCTGGCAAGAAAAAAATAGTTACAGGAACGTAGGGTTCGGAATAATTAATCTTCAATTATATGAAACTGTTTTATATTCACATAAAGAGTTCAAATTAAAAATGATAAAGGAAAAATTTCCTTTCACTTGTTTTTCCTTCAATTTCTGTCGCGATCTTTCTCCATACACTGTCTTTCAGCATGAGAAGCATCATACAAACATCTATTTGTGGAAACTAATTCAATTAGTTTCATTTCTTCATCCGCCGAAAACTTTTCAACACTCATTTTCTATCATTTCGATAAATAATAACAATTTTAACCTCTATATAAATTAATTCACGCTGCAGCGACGTCGCACAGACTGGTACTGCAAGCAGTGGGCCGTTTGGATGCTGCAGCCACTGCTGTGTTGACTGCAGAAGCGGAACCGCTTCTTCGCTGTTTCCTATGAACAGTCTATACAACAATCGCAGCAGCCACTTTCGGCGGTCGCTGCATGCGTCCGACGCACAAGCGAAACCGTACCTTTAGGAGCAGATGTTTCTCCGCAGCATAGTTATCGCTCCGTGATTTACGACGATCAAATGATATACCGTAATGTCTACAGTTAGGCACCTGTAAAAGCTTCGAAATAAGTGTTTATTTCACATGAAGGTATATTTTAGGATATAACTCACATTAGGATTTACAAGCCATATAAATATCGAAATATTTCGTTTTAAACAGCTCGTCTAATTCAAATCAGAACGAGAGGCATAGGACATACACGTTTACATTCACACGTTCTCCATTATGTATGTAACTCATTTTTCCAAGCCCTTTCACTTGGCAGTGGTTTCACTAGGAAGTGGTAGGAACAGGGAGAATCTCGTTAATCCATTCATGCGCATCACTATTCAGATGACGAGGCATTTGGTTGTATTCTTCAGAGTACTGTATTTTGACTTTCGGCACGGTGGACTCTGTGATATTTGGTATGAAAAGAGTCTTCCGGGCTTATTGGCCGTGGTCTATTAGGAATAATTTCACCTAACGTTTCGCCTACAACTTCGGTAGGCATCTTCAGAGGATTCTCGGTCTAAGGTTGTACCTCGAACGCTGAATTTCTGACACTGGCGCGTTCGAACCGGAAACGTCATCTGCGCGCCAGTTTATGGCGGGAAAAAGTGGCGCGTCTACGTGCGCGATGCTGATTGGCCCATCGCTCCCGCTTCGTGTCGGCTTGATCTTTGTTTTTTCTAAGGTCGGTAACCAGGCGCTATGCAAGAAAGGGGTCTCCTCTTTTCTATTTATGTTATTTTTGTGTTTATAAATTTCAATTGCTTCCATGTTCAGCCTGGGATAGTAACTTCTAATATTGGAAATAATCTCCGCTTTTGAGAAATCTATGTTGTGTCCATCTATTAGCGCATGTTCTGCTAGTGCGGATTTTTCTGTCTGATTCAGTCGACAGCACCGTTCGTGTTCCTTAATTCTTGTGTTAATACTTCGCTTTGTTGTGCCAATATAGACTTTGCCGCAGTCACAAGGTATTCTGTAAATACCAGCTTGTGAAAGTGGGTCAACTTTGTCTTTGGTTGTTTTGATCATTTGCCCAAGTTTTTGTGTCGGCTTATAAATGGTCTCGATGTTGTGCCTTTTCAGTATTTTTCCAATTCTATCTGTGACCTTGGGGATGTATGGTAAGATGGCTCTCCCGTTAGGTGTGATTTGTGATGTGTTATCATCACGGGTGGAAGTTTTTGTTCTTATTGCCCTCTGAATTTCTTTGGTATTATAGCCATTGGCGATGAATGCATTCTGTAAATGTTCAAGTTCATCCTCCAGAAATTCCGGCTCGCATAATCGTCGGGCTCTTTCTACGAGTGTTTTGATAACTCCTCGTTATCAACCCCTCCCTAACGGGAGAGCCATCTTACCATACATCCCCAAGGTCACAGATAGAATTGGAAAAATACTGAAAAGGCACAACATCGAGACCATTTATAAGCCGACACAAAAACTTGGGCAAATGATCAAAACAACCAAAGACAAAGTTGACCCACTTTCACAAGCTGGTATTTACAGAATACCTTGTGACTGCGGCAAAGTCTATATTGGCACAACAAAGCGAAGTATTAACACAAGAATTAAGGAACACGAACGGTGCTGTCGACTGAATCAGACAGAAAAATCCGCACTAGCAGAACATGCGCTAATAGATGGACACAACATAGATTTCTCAAAAGCGGAGATTATTTCCAATATTAGAAGTTACTATCCCAGGCTGAACATGGAAGCAATTGAAATTTATAAACACAAAAATAACATAAATAGAAAAGAGGAGACCCCTTTCTTGCATAGCGCCTGGTTACCGACCTTAGAAAAAACAAAGATCAAGCCGACACGAAGCGGGAGCGATGGGCCAATCAGCATCGCGCACGTAGACGCGCCACTTTTTCCCGCCATAAACTGGCGCGCAGATGACGTTTCCGGTTCGAACGCGCCAGTGTCAGAAATTCAGCGTTCGAGGTACAACCTTAGACCGAGAATCCTCTGAAGATGCCTACCGAAGTTGTAGGCGAAACGTTAGGTGAAATTATTCCTAATAGACCACGGCCAATAAGCCCGGAAGACTCTTTTCATACCAGTATATCCGGTCGTGAAAGCCTTAAACTATTCTGTGATATTTGTTCTAATTACTACCTATTCGATACAGCAGCTATCAGCTGTTGACGTAGACCCAGGTTTACCTTCGGTTGGATTCGCCACTGTATCTCATTCTCTTGCTCCTTCCATCAAGCACTACAATCATGTTATGGTGCTATTGCCAAAGTGCTAGGCGAACGGTAGGAAGTATTAGGGCAAGTGAGTTTCCTCCCTCCGGAGAAAAACGCCTATTCGCCGAATCCGCAGATTCGATACTAGCTCTTTTGAGACTACCCACTTGTGGACGTGCCGCAGGTCCCCTCCTACCGACACGACTCGCGGACTAAGTATTGATTCATAGAAAAGATCATACTTGCTGCCCGAAGTATTGCACATCAATATATGAGTGAAATAGGTGAATACTAACAGGGATAGCACCTAGTCATACATGGTGGACACCACGATTGATTATAGAATAAACTAATAAATTAAGATTCATCCGTAAAAGACACCTCACAAAGATGAGTCAATACTCTGCCGCCAAGTCAAATCAGAACGAGGGGCACAAGACACACATGTTTACATTCACACGTTCTCTATTTTGTATGTAACTAATTTTTCCAAGCCCTTTCACTTGGCAGTTGTAACAATTGATAGTGGTAGGGACAGTGAGAATCTCGTTAATCCATTCATGCGCATCACTATTTAGAGGACGAGGCATTCGGCTATACTCTTCAGAGTCAGTGGCGTAACAAGACCTCAATTATATGTGGGCGAGATAAAATTTGCGAGGCCCCTTCATGAAAAAAGGTTTTCATCAGAAGCAATCGAAATTGTTCAACATTTAATAAAATTTATATGACCAATTATGAAGTAAAAATCAAATAAAAATTGTCGGCTTCTAGCCTCACTCAACTGCTTGATTATAATCATAGTCCAGCTGGGATGTTAAATCTGTTTCGATAGAGAAGGTTGCCTAAGCAGAAAGTCTTTCCTGGTTTCGCAGATTTTTTTACCAGCTTTAATTTTGAGAAACCTTTTTCAGCAGAGGCTGTACTCTCCGGCATGGTCAATAAAATTCGAATGGATAAACTTCTTACATGCTGTTTTTTGCTACATATTGAAAAAGCTGTCTCAAATTTTCATTGAAGACTGTACATTTGTACAGGGTTATTCCAAATTGCTTGGTTTTGGCTGTTTCTGGTAGTAGATAGGTGAAAACGTTGAAAGGAATCTTGGGCTCGAATTTCGCGAAAACACCAGTAGTGGAAACCGCCATATTTTTATTTGATTCGAAGATATAACAAAATTTTGATATTTCATCGATTTCGAAAATGTGTCATAACTTTTTTTGCCCAAAATATCTGAAACGATTAAAACTTTCTTCAAGCACTGTTTACTGGGACTAAGACTCTTTGAATTTTTCATCTCTATTTTTTTTATGATATAAGATGAAAAAAATTGCGTTCGTTTTTAAAGGAAAGAGTTTTTTTCCACCCTCAGTAGACGAGACAAGAAAATGAATATAGGGTGCTATTTCCTGTGAAAATAGCCTATAAATATTTCAATTGTTGTCACATATTTTCGTTAATGAAAATGATATGGCACACTTTCGAAATCGATCGAATATCAAAACTTAGTTATATCCTACAAAAAATGAAGATATCGCGAAACGGTATCCATTTATAGTGTTTTCGCGAAAATCGAGCCCAGGAAAATTTTTCCCTGTCTATACCTCTTCAACTTCAAATTGAGACTAATCGAATTCAAATTAGGATTAAGCAATTTCAAAATGGTTATCACAATCAAATTGGAATTTACCAAATTCATATTGACACTAAACTATTCCATATTGAAAAAAGTTGTTTTATTTCATATTTCGAGAAAATTGTTCTGAAGCAACTGAGAATAGGAAAGAAGAAAAAATGCAGAGGTGTATAAGAATTTATGAAAGATTTCGTTGAAAAATTCGAGAATCAATACTCTGCAATCTTTTGAATTCTATTTGAGGTTTTTTTCTTCTATCTCTGGATCAAAAATCAACCAGAAAATACAATCTATTGATACATAATAGAGGAAAGACCACTGCGTTAAATTTGTGCACGAATTGGTCAAAGGCCTCACAATAGAAAAAGAAATAGCACTTCGAACTTTCAAAGATTGTAGCAGATTTTATTCATGAAAGTCTTCAACATCATGACAATTCTTCCCAATTTACCAAAAACAGTCAAAATCAAGCAATTTAGGATACCTTGCACAAGTTTATCGCCGCTTTCATAGTAAAATATTCTTTCTGATTTAGGGCGGTGGAGAAACGCTGTTGTCACCCTTAGGTGGCGACCAGAGTAAACTGATGTATATAGGTATTCCTGGCACGATTTAGGTTTGTGTGAATTTCTGCAAATATATTGCGCTATAGAAAGTTGATAAGTAAGTTGAGAGTTACGAAATAGAAATCGTCGTCAACAAAGAAAAAAGTCTTCATATAGATCTATCTGCAGATAAAATGATTAATTTTAGAGGGAAAGGGGATCATTTGGCTGCGGGGCCCTTGAGGGCGCGAGGCCGTGGGCGGTCGCCCACGTCGCCCACGCCCAGTTACGCCACTGTTCAGAGTACTGAATTTTTACTTTCGGCATGGTGGACGCTGTAATCTTTGTTTTAATTTTAATCTTTTCGTTACAGCAGCTATCAGACTTAGACCCAGGTCTACCTCCGTTTGACTTCGCCACTGTATCTCATTCTCTTGCTCCTACCATCAAGCACTTCAATCATGTTATGGTGCTACTGCCAAGGTGCTAGGCGAACGGTAGGAAGTATTAGGGCAAGTGAGTTTCCTCCCTCCGGGGAAAAACGCCTATTCGCGGAATCCGCACATTCGATACTAGCTCTTTCGAGACTACCCACTTGTGGACGTGCCGCAGGTCCCTTCCTACCGACCCGACTCGCGGACTGATTCATAGCAAAGCTCATACTTGCTGCCCCAAGTATTGCACATCAATGTGTAAATAAAAAAGGTGACTACAAATAGGGGTAGCACCTCCATTTAGACCTCTCCAATCAGGGGCATTGCTGGTTGCAGATCAGTTCGTTCGAGAAAGAAGAATAAGGGGTAGCACCTAGTCATACATAGTGGACACCACGATTAATTATAGAATGAAATAATGAATTGACTTTTATCAGTAGAAGATACCTCACAAAGATGAGTCAATACTCAGCCGCCAAGTGCCAAATGCTCTGATCGAGATTTTCAGAACCAGGAAGATGCCGATGGTCTTCCTGCCCGCGTCGTCTGAACACACGGCGACGGAGGGGAGCGTCGAAATCCATGAACTCATGGAACATCTCCACTGAGCGCCGGAAAGCGATCATCGAAATCGTCTTCAATAGTGTTGGGTAGTACACGTTTTAAAATTGAGTTTGTAAGAGGAGTCTTACTTTCGTATTTAAGCGGTACAGTGTACCACTTCCAATGAGGCGAGGCATTCTGGGCGTTCATTCTGGGCATACATGATCGTGACATTTCCCATGGAACTTTCTAGTCGGTTCATCTGGATCATAAAAATAAATAGTTCAATTTTCATGATCTTCTCTTCGAAACCAAAAATTTAATGCAAATACAGCGGAGATTGAAGAACATTTCATTGTTTTTTTAGCCGCCGAAAAAAAGCACAGCTGAAAGTTTGACTGATTACATAATAAAAGAATTAGAGCAGTTGGTTATATCATTGCAAAAATGCATAGATCAAGGATATGATAACGGAGCCAATATGCGTGGTGAAAAATAAGTGGTTTCCTAGAACGTTATTCTTGAAATAAACCCACTTGCTTACTTTTTACCTTGTGGAAGTCATAGCTAGAATCTCATCCTAGGAGATGCAGCACCGTCTTGAGTCCGAGCAAAATCTTTTTTTGATTTGCTACAAAGGTTGTATACTCTGTTTGCCGGCTCAACTCAGAGGTGGGCGATTTTAAAGGATCATGTAAAAGCCTTATCACTAACACCGCTTTGTGAAACTAGATTCAAGAAGAAAAAAGGGCCTCGCGAAAACCTCCGCGCAGAACTACGCAGCTTTGGCATTTCAAATGCAAATTCATCTTTTTTATTGCAGATTCGAATTCAGCGGGAAAACCGAATTAGGTGAAACCCAAAATTTTTGTTCAAGAATCCGCGGGATTATTTAATTCAGGATGAAAATATGCATACTCTAATAGTGAGGTTATCAGTGATTTCTCTCAAGGAATTGATTGGAACCTATGAGGCTTTTGCGTGATATGAGGACAAACTTTGAAATTCAAAGTTTGAATTCTGAATGAAATGCAAGAGGGCAATGCATGTATCCCGAAAATGGATAAAAAAATCTGTTCAACCACCCCGGAAGTAAATTTGAAATTAAAAGAGAGGTTCGCCTCTGAAAATACAAAGTTGGACCTCTCATCGCGTAAATTCCTTGTGGACCCGAAATCTGATGGGTTATTCAATCAAAATTACAAAGAAAATGCAGTCTGCATCATGAACTGAATGAACTCCTGGATTTTTGTACAAATAAAGCTGATTATGGGGCCCTGATATTGACGCAAATATTTGTAGTTTCAACCAATTCGAATGAAAAATTTCCCGCATAAACTGAATCGGCAATAACAAAGAAGGGTTCGCGTTTAAAATTCAAAATTCTGGCCTCATTTCTCATGTAAGGACTTCTTGGACCGAAAATCTCATCAGCTCATTCGATTCTACGGGCGAAATTTCAAAAGAAATTGAATTGGACAAAGAAAGATATGATCTGTGCACTTTTAGTACACCATTTGAAAGACTTGAATTTTTAAGAGTACCTCATGGACCAGGGGTATTTCAGGATAAATTTCAGAATTTTTTTAAAGCAACAGTTCTAAAATTAACATGGGGAAAGACTTAAAGTGAACATGATTGGGAAATGTGTTAGAAATAGCTAGAAAAAATATTGTTCATTTCAATTTGGATAAGTGTAGATTTGCACAGGAACAAATCAATTTATGGGTCAAGAAATAACTCACAAAGAAATGAAACCAACCGATAAAAGAATGAAAGAGATCCTAGAAATTTCAGAACCCAAAGATAAGAAAGATATAAATGCCACTGCGCCAACTTTTGAGAAAAGAAGAAGAATTTTTGTGGGTGTATGAACAGAAGAAAGCATTCAAAATTTAAAAGAAATATTAGTATCAGAACCATTTTTGCAATTTTATGATAGGGATAAACCAATATCAGTAGATAGTTCAAAAAATGGACATGGTTCAGTATTCTTTCAAAATAATTTACCATGTGAATATGCATCAAGGGCTTGAACAGAAACGCAGATGAAATATGCTCAAATTGAAAAGGAATTATTAGCAATCTGTTTTGGTATGACAAAGTTTTATGAATATATCTATGGAAAAAAATTACGGTTCAGACTTATCATTAACCATTATTACAAATTTTCAAGATACCCCTCCATAGTTACCCTGCGCGATTACAAAGAATGTTGTGACAATTGCAAAAGTTTGATTCTGATAGTATACATAAAAGTGGTAAAGACTTGGTTATAGCTGATGCAGTATCTAGAGCATATTTACCAGACACATATATCATTTTAGAATCGGAAATCGAAACTCAAGTTTGTTTGATAAAAAGTTTCATAAATGCCACACTATTGAATTTAATTTTGTTTTATTTTAAAATATTACTCGTAGGAATGATAGAGAACTACCTCGAAGCCATGAAACTGACACATGACAAACACAATCGAGAATATATGTGGAAGAAAAGGGTTGTAGCGCCTACGAATAGAGATAAGAGAGGACGTAGGGGATGCAAAATATTTTCGAAAAAAAACATGTCCTGAACGTCATAGCAGATTCTGAACGAAACGGATGGAAAATATCAACCATTCCTGGAGTATATGAGGATCCACTGAAATCCAGTGCTAACTGTTCTTTCTACTCTGGAAGAAATGGGAGTTATTTTCAACCATAGTGAGTTTGTATCGACTTCATTGGTCCTATCAAGTTAAAAAATGAGAATCAAAGTTTTCACCCTGGCACATCCACTTCATCAGGGAGCCCCATTTGCCAAATCAGCGCCACAAAGAGTGGCGATGGTTGTTAATGAGCCCAACCTTAAGGCTGTTTATACACACAGAACCCACAACATGCGACGCCGTTCTGTAATATTTCTATCTGCGATATTCTTGTCATTTCAGATCTTGGTCCGCTCAGCTTAGCCGACCAGTGAGATTTTTGACTTAATTTTCTTACTCAACATAATCCTGAAACGAATTAGCAGACACGTAATCGGACAAAATATTGAGTACAACTTTATGATGTACACTGTGGAAATTCTGGAATATTCATCAACAGGCATCTGAGTGATGATGACAGCTCCTTGCATTATCTCGAACAGTCACCAGTAGCTGTTAGATCAATATACGATGCTCAAGCTGATGTTCCATCGCAACATTTTCCCCAGCATGGCGCAGTTGTCGTCGATGAAACAGAAAGACGTCAAAGTAAATTTGACGCTTCCTCGAATCAGAAATCAAAGATGCCAGCACGGAAAAAGTAATCACTTGAAAGCGAACAGAAAGATGGTAAATTATTCACAAACTTTGGAACGATTAACGAATGCTATTTCGTTCAAGACAATTGTATAAAGCAAAAAGGAGCAACAAGTTGACTATTTAGGGAAATTTCGGAATTTGTTGAAAGGTAAGACGAAGTCCTGCAACAACTTCTGAATAAGAGTCCACATTACTTTCGAAGGAGGAATTCGATGAATCGATATCGATTTGATGTATCATCCTTCATTATCCAAAATCTTGAAGAAAAGATCTATCGTAATTAAAGTTAAATACTCACTCTCAACGCCCATTTTTTCCGATATTTCAGACCATGCACTATTTATTTTTTATTTCTGTAGTACCTCCAACTGGAGGTGTCCTAAAGTTCAGGATGATCTTTTCCTAAGTTGATCAATTTCACGTCATCCAATGTTGAGTACGGAAACTTAACAAACTCTTTTATTAAAGATGCAGAGCGGCGGAAACTAACATAAGCCACCACTTTTTATAATCGTATCTGCGTATTGTTGGCCTAGGCCTTCTAGGTGGAGTTAGCATACATTAATTCCCACTCGATTGCTTTCAACAATTCCCATATAAAACATGGTGTACATTCAATACACCTTTTGGAAGGTACAAATATCTTTGCACGCCTTTGGTATTAAGTCAGGAAGCGAAGTTTATCAACGTAAAATGTCAGAAATTTTTGAAAACGGAAATTTACATAAAAGCTTATTAGTATATGCAAGGATAAGGAAGAACATGATGCTAGACTGAGATAAGTTTTAGAAAAAGCTAGAAAGGTTGATATCAAATTGAATAAGGAAAAATGTAAAATTGCAATGAAGGAAATTAACACATTACTGCATGATATATTAATCAATTGAAAAAAATTTTTTTTTCTGGGTGAATGATTTTATTGAGGCTTCGAAATGAAAAATAACTTATTTTTTCGTAAGAAACTACATTCATTAAATTTTTTTTCAGAAACCATATAGATGGGTTCGTATGCATCAAAACCTCAAATCCTGTGGACATATATCAGCACCCCAGAGGTAAGGTGTGTTAAGTCACAATATCAAAATTGGACAAAAGAGAGATTTTTCAGTTCGATTATTGTTTCAGAGA
The DNA here is from genome assembly GCA_038502775.1 of Hippodamia convergens. Classification (NCBI taxonomy): domain Eukaryota; kingdom Metazoa; phylum Arthropoda; class Insecta; order Coleoptera; family Coccinellidae; genus Hippodamia; species Hippodamia convergens. The sequence goes on from CM076613.1 coordinate 17,129,536, forward strand.
ATGTTTACTGCCATTATTTGGCGACTTGATATACTAAGGGCGGGTTTCACAAAGCTTTTATTGTATGATTAAAAAACCTTACGTAAATTCGAACCAATCGAATCACTCGTTTTGAAGTTTCAACGAATCGCGGTGGCTCCAATTAATTTAACGGTACAATCGAAGTTTTGTGAAACCCACTCCTAGGGAGTCGCTAGCTAGAATTCACTTACGTGAATCCAATATTGAAAAAATGTGACTTAACACACTTTACCTCTGAGGTGCTGATATGGTTTCGTATGCACACTGAGTGAATATGATTATTTTTATCAAAACCTTATCATATTCAAATAAATGGAGAATTTCATGAAATTCTGAGGCTCCACTCAAAACTTGATATTAATAACCCCCTTTAACCTATTCTGCTGAATTATACTGTTTGAGTTTGTGCCTTTGGTATCATCTGCTCATATACCGCTAAATACTTTTCCTTTGGAATTATCAATAGGCGCTGTTGAATTTTCTTTATCGAAGGACGAATTTTGAATAGTAACTCGTGGTTTTGAAACAATTAGTGTTGAAAATGGATGGAATTGAAAAAAAAGTAAAAATCTATTGTAATGAATACAAACTAGAGGATATGTCACACAACCAAATATTTTTTTTTGCTCGAAAAACACATCTTTTCATTCCTAATTCTTCTTGCTAAGTGGAGAGATGCACGAGCATATGGACAATCACAAACAATGTCTGGAAGAGTGAGATTATATTTAAGAGGAATACTCGGGTATGGAGTACATTATCGACAAGAGTACATACCTACATATAATGTGGTTTTTCCTTAAGTTGTATTAAAGTCAAGTAATTATCTTTCAAGACGAATTCTACTCTCACTAGAATCTCCCTCGACACAATAAAACTGAATACAATTTACTGACTTCTCTTTCCTATGTATTGAATTCATTTCATCTAACATCAGGCTGGTGAAATCTTGACATTATTGATAGTTGAAGCTATTATTGTAATTGGATTCTCTGTATAAAATTATTACATTATCATAGTTCATTCTGTGATCGTTGATATTGCAATGTATGGCTAAAAAACAAGTTTTGATTTCTCATCTTGTGTCACTTTATGTGATGTGACTCGGGTTTTGATCCAATTAGAGGTCTGTCCTATGTAGGTCTTGTCACAACCTTCACAAGGTATGCTGTAAACGACATTGACTAGCCCTGGATTGTCAATGAACGTTATTGATAAGTTACCAATGCAGTTCGGGGTGATGGCTGCGGGCGACAACTAACAAGGCTCTTTATATCTATACGAAGTTCTCTCAGCTGAAAGGATTTGATACTATGTTCGGGTTCTTTGATTCCGGATGGAATCTATTTGTTTCTCGAGTGGATTTGGCTTGCATGGTCTTAAGAGTTCCGCCTACTACCGTGTGGAACGTTGGGACGTCGAATCCCGAGAACTTGGGATAACCCGTCGAACTCATACTAAAAGAGAATGCGGAGGCTTACGCCTATATTCAAAATTTGGTCGGTCGCATAGAGCTCAGAGATCATAGTCAAACTTGGGCAACTGCGACGGTGTGCGGCGATCGTTCCATTTTGGAGGCGTCGTCTCGTCTGATCACTAACAGCGATAGTATGATGCCGAGGATACGTGATAGTGTCCAGCAGCTGTTCAATGTGGCGGCTGTGGGGTAGGTTTCTGCGTTAATTCTTCCTGTGAATAGTTTAGCTAACAGGTTTCATCCTATAGCGAATTTCGCGAGTGTCTCGTTTATGTATAAAAAATTTACCATATTATGTATGGCTCAGTTATGATTTGGTTACTCAAGCTGTAGCCCCCGTATGCCTTTGGAGCAGATGGCGGGAGCCCCTATGTTGAAGCAAGCGCAAAGCAGTTCAAATAGAGCTGGCTTTGTCCCTGATATTACCACTACGTCGTACTCGGAGAGTATGTCAGTCGATTTCGCCATTTCAGCCTCCCTACTATGGACCCCCGGTATGATTAGAATAGACGTGGACTTTACGGATGTTCATGCTGAAGCTGTGGATTTGCGAGGATTCATTGCTTTGTTATGTAAGGCATTATTTCTGCATTCAAACATAAATTTAGACAGTATAACTGAAGCAACTGCGCGACGGATTGAAGACATCATAGTCGACTTAGGGGTTTCCAATCAATGTTTGAATAGAAATCAAAATAATGATGCCAATTTGTATCCCCTTAACAACGTTAACGCTAGAAACAATCGATTAGATCCACGGATACTCAATGCTCTTAGAACCACACACAATGGTGGAGGATGGATGAACGGAGATAGGGATGTTCGTGTTGATGATGAGTTTGTTGGAATATATAATCCAGCGCAACAGCTTAGGCCCGTTTACGCCATTGATTGTTCCAGTGTTTACAGCCAAAGCGGTTAATGCTGTAACTAACTATATGATCTCTCACCACACAACCCCAGACCCCTTCAGGAGATCATTGAATAAAACTAGAATTTTCCTTGAAAATCATGACGAATTACTAGTTACCAGGTCAGATAAAGGAAATGTCACTGTCCTAATGAAGAACAGTGATTACAAAAACTTGGCAAGGGAACTTTTGACAGATGAAGTTCATTATAAAAGAATACCTAGAAACCCCACTAATACTATTCAACAAAAAGCCAATAAATTAATGACTACCTTAAAAAAGAAAATACAAGATGACTCAGGTATGATTAAAGAACACACTATTTATAACTCGAAAACACGAAAATTTTATGGACTACTTCAAATCCATAAACCTCAACAATCACTTAGACCTATAATCTCTTCCATAGATTCACCTACCTGCCGAATCGCTCAATACACTACAGATTTACTCACGGTATCATACAACAAACAGAACAAATACTATGTGAAAGACTCTTTCTTCTTCTCGGAATTTATCAACAATTTTGAATATCCTCCTGGCTCCTAATTTTTTGTCTCATCTTGTTGAAACTTTCAGTAACAAGATTTAACAAAAAGTTATAAATTTTCTACTTGAAGTTACCGTCAAAAGCCTTAATTGGTTGGAAAGCAGACAACAATTATTATGTAAAAAAATAAAAATTATTCTACCAGAAAACAAATGGTTGGAGTTCTTCAGAAGAGTAACAATTTCCTATAATAGAAGTTTTCACAAACAAAAACACAACAACCAAAGAAAATTCGAAAATCTTGTGTCAGCCCAAAAACAAGAAATTATGGTTCAAGAAAAATGGTTCAAAAATTTAACGAAAACTAACATTCCATCAAATGTGTCAACGTTTATGGACCAAAATTCTGCATTCGACCTACTGCAAAAGATGTGTCCATTCCAAGATTAATTGCTACTGTTGAATCTCAAAACCCAGGCTGCAACGAAAGAGAAAAGAATATATTAGAGCTAAAGCAGCTAACGTACTCACCAATTTCTTTCAGAAACCAGAAAATAGTAGAAATGATTTCATTGGAAGATTAGAAACACAAACGATGAAATTCATGGAGGAAAACAACAACTGAGTGTTGACACAGGCAGATAAAGGAGGAACAACAGTATTAATGGAAAGAACTGAGTATGATAACCTACCGAATAATCTCCTTTGTGGCAGAAACAACTACAAAATCATACCAAATGACCCTACCAGCACCATCGAACAAAAAGTTAACAAGTTAAGTTCATCATTAAAAAACAAAAACCATATTAATGAAGCAGTAGCTTAAAACCTAATGACCTATGACGCTATTAGTCCAAAATTTTATGGATTACCGAAAATCCACAAACCTGTATTATCACTACGACCAATTATTTCTTCGATTCAGAGTCCAGTATCAAGAATCTCTGAGCATATACACTTGATCCTTAAACAAGCATATAAGATTGATTACAACTACTATGTCAAAAATTCATTTGAGTTTGCATCGTTCATCAATTACTTCCAGATTCCTGAAAACTATAACTCATCAGTCTAGATATAATTTCCCTTTTCACTAACATAACACCCGAATCAGTTTTAGATATCATTCAAGATCATTGGGAAGATATTCGATCACTCTGCAACATATCAAGGAAATAATTATTTTGATTTTCAATTCCAACTATTTCTCTGCAAATGGAGTATTTTGTAAACAAATTACAGGAACACTTATGGGTTCCATCCTTTCACCCATTTTAGGATAGTATGTTGTTGATAAATTGTTAAATGTCTGCATTCCCAAGTTACCGTTCCGTATTCTGTTTTGTAAGAAATATGTAGATGACTTGTGCCTTGCCAGAAAATGGCAGTGACGTTTTGCTAAATGTTTCAACAGCTACCACGCCAAGATACAGTTTACTATAGAAGAAGAAACGAACATCTCATTACCATTTTTAGATATGTTGATACACAGAGAAAATCCAACACTGAAAACATCATGGTATACAAAAGTTACAACTTCAGGACGCTACATTCATTATAAATCATTCCATCCCACAAAAACAAAAATGAACGTCATATTGAACATGAAAGGCAGAATAACCAATATCTCTCATCCATCAAAAATTCGGGATAGTTTAACAAGGTTCTAAAACATGATGTGTGAAAATAGCTATCCCAAGAAACTCCTGAAAAAGTGGATCTTTAACACCCCCAATAGAAATGAAAACCAAAGAATTCATCAACAGAGGACAAACGAGGACGAAAATAACACCACACGGAACGTGATTTTAGTACTGCCTCGTTGTGAAAAACTCACGAACAATTTGATTAAAATCCTAAAGAAGGACAATCAACTTGGTAACAGCCAAACTCAAGGACAGATCCCCAAGTACAAAATTGAGTAATGTAGTTTACAAAATACCTTGTAAAAACTGCGAGAAGATATACATTGGTGAAACTAAAAGAACTCTGTGCAAGAGAATAGCATCACACAGAAGTGACTCTGAACGTAACACTGGGAACTGTGCTCTGGCAATACACGAGACTTCTTTGGGACATCATATGAATTATAACGAGGTCGAAATTTTGGAACGTGAATTGACAAGAAAATTTCTGGAAATGGTACGTACATATCAATAATAAACCCAACTTCATGAATTCGAAGAAAGACATCGACAAACTGAGTATCATCTACTCAAACTTATTAGAAATGACCAATAATAGAACTAGAATCATGCAACATGTCCCTTGAACCATAGTAGACGAAAGCTATTATTGTGATTGAAAGTTGAAATGTATGTCAAATTAAAATTTTCGAAATTTCAAATAGAACCACTTTCGATGAATATTCCATAAATGGAATACTTATTAATATTGCATTCGATTAACATCATTGTCAAAAATCTCAAATTTGTAAGTATTGTATTCCTGATTTTCATGGTCCACGTTTTGTAGTGCTCCTGATGATTTTCAAGGAGTTGCAAAAAATATAAAATTAAATGTTACAAAGGGTATAGACGAGGGTATAGAGTACATCATCGACAAGGGTACATACATATAATGTGGTTTTTCCTTAAGTTGTATTAAAGTCAAGTAATTATATACAGGCTCAGATGTTAATATAATTCCATCAAAAATGTATAACAAATTATTACAAGAATATGAGGTGAAGGATACTAAGGTAGTGTTGAGAGCTTCCGGAGGATTTACTATTAAACCTCAGGGTAGAGTAGATTCAAATTGTAATTTGAGAGGGCGAAAGAAAAAAGTTGAATTTATAATAGCAGACGTAGAATCTGTACCAATATTAGGTTATGAAACTTCAGTAGAAATTGGGATATGTGTATATGAATCAGGTTGAAGCTGAAGTTAGCGATGTGTTGCAAGAAAGAAAATTATTATTGGAAAAGCATAAAGATATATTTTCGGAATTAGGTGAATTCAAACAAAAGTGTACTTTAAAAATTTCAAAAGATAGTCAGTCAGTGAGTCTGTTGTAGAGATGTTACGATGTAAGATGTGAACGAATTATCAACGGTAGCTCCAATAAAATTAACTTTGACTAAAAAGTGTTTTATTTGAATAAAGTTAAAATAGTGAACAAGTATAAAATGATAGAGAACTACCTCGAAGCCATGAAACTGTCACATGACAAACACAATCGAGAATATATGTGGAAGAGAAGGGTTGTAGCGCCTACGAATAGAGAAAAGAGAGGCCGTAGGGGATGCAGAATATTTTCGAAAAAACATTTCCTGAACGTCATAGCAGATTCTGCACGAAACGCATGAAAAATATCAACCATTCCTGGAGTATATGAGGATCCACTGAAATCCAGTGCTAACTGTTCTTTCTACTCTGGAAGAAATGGAAGTTATTTTCAACCATAGTAAGTTTGTATCGACTTCAATGGTCCTATCAAGTTAAAAAGTGAGAATCAAAGTTTTCACCCTGGCACATCAACTTCATCAGGGAGCCCCATTTGCCAACTCGGCGCCACAAAGGAAGAATTTCGCACTATTGCAGGACCCTGTATTTTATTCTCTAATCATAATATTAGCCTGTAATTTTCAATTGAAACTATAAATTTTTGAATATTTATTTTGCAGATGCTGTGTTGGCAAACCCACTATGTGGACCGGAAGCAAATAGTTCCTTCATACAGGGTGTAATGAAGAGTTGGCTGAGGGGTGCTTCAGATAGAGAGGGCGGTAGAACAAATCGGTTGAAGGACAGAGAAATTTAGATATTTGCTGTTTCGAAAAAGTTCAAATAAATTTGTATATATATTTCAAGCTGAATTTTATTCAAACCTTTTGAGGGTGCATTGAAGGCATTGCCTTTATTGCCCATTATGGCAAAATGAAGGCAAACATTACAAGAATGATAATCAATAACCACTTGAGTACCAACGAATGTAAACTAACGTTGGGCCATCAAATGTGAACTAACGTCGCGCCATCAAAATTTGCCAATGATGTTTAACTGACTGTTGGCCTGCTGCCGGCCGGTGGGTCATTTATTAACAATGCCATCAATGGCAGCCAGTGAACAGCCATTACAGTTATGCCGCTTTGCCAGTGCTTTAAAAGTAACTTGCCATTAGTTTGTGTTTGCTGGGCGGTTAATAATTCAGAAACAATGAAATTTCTCGATCTCATTAATAGGTTCGATTTCAATCAACACATCAATAGTTATACAAGATTTGACCCTAGAACAGGCTCGCAAAAATTGATTGATGTGATCATTACAAATTACCATGACAACTCTATAAACACTTCTTCAAGTCCAATCTCACAAGCTCTTAGTGATCACAATCTCATCAATGCTCAATTTCAAATGCAAAGTTTAAAAACTGAGACTAAATATATAAAATTCAGAGATTATAATAACAAATTCTCGTATTTTAATCATATGTCGTCCAGAAGGGGAAGAGATTTTTGGTCTGATGCAAGGCGGTTGAATCTTTTAGGAAAAGCAAACAACTAAAAACTCCCCGATTCTTTGTCGGATCCGGATAAATTGAACGATTTTTTCAGTGTAGGCAATAAAGTCACCGACATAACATCTCAGGAAAAAATCGAGTTTCATAAAAATAACAAAATGATGGACATAGGATTCAACCTTCCGCTAATTGATGAGATAACTTTGAAAAAGTATATAGGTGAAATAAAAAGCTTTGCAGAAGATGAAGATCAAATTTCAATTAGAGACATGAAATTATGTTCAACCTTTTTGTTTCAATCCGCTAATGAACATTATCAACACGGCAATTCTCTTTAAAAAATTCCCACCATCTGGAAAAAATCTATCATAAAACCGTTAGCAAAAAAGTCCGATCCCACGAACTTTCAGGATATAAGGCCAATAAGTATTTTGCCAGTTTTATCAAAAGTCCTAGAAAAACATATTTACAATCAAATGAGTGACTTTGTCTATTCCAATCAAATCATTCCCAATTGCCAATCAGAGTTCAGATAAAATTTCAGCACCACAACAGCACTAACAAAGATTGTAAATGATATACGCTCCAACATCGACGGGAGAAATGAATATACGCGAGGATCCATGCTTTAAGTGCCACATGGGATGGAGTTCGGACTGCCATCACTAGGTGTTGCTTCGGTTATTTAATTCTCCGAAGTGCTCACCAGAATGGTTTATAGTTTCGTGACTTCACAGTGTTCGTTGTCGAGTTGGAGAACTATGTTGCACTGATGAGGGGTAACAACCCCGAAACCGGTATGCATCTATTCCCTTCTAGACGACGACGCTATTTCCTGTGGTTTACTTTCAGCATGGATCTCCGCTAGTCCACGATCGCAGTTCTGAAATTAATTTTTCCGAATTGTGACCGTTTTTCTTCTTGCATTTTTGCATGGTATGCTTATCCTTTAAGCGTTAAACTGTTTCTGATCGAGAAATATCTCAAAATTTAAAATTGCCAAACACAAGACTACCCAATTTAAAAAATCATTCTCTTATTCCGCAGCTAGCTACTGGAATGAACTGCCGCCAGACGTGGTAGAGCTTTCTCCTTCAATGTTTAAGAAGTTTATAACTGGTAAACTTTTGGAAATACAAAAAAGCAATTAAAATTTACTGTGTACGCCAAAATAAACTAGATACTGCTCAATTTTCAAAAGTGCATATTGCCAAAGTGGCGACTTACTCCATTCTGCATCCTTGGGCTCCCTAGTTAGTTTATTGTCCTTAGGGGAAGGTTTTTTTTCTGTTCCATGAATTCCACAATTCAAACTCTAATACAGTGAAACCTCTCTTGGCGGACACTTCCCATAAACGGACGCTTCCCACAAACGGACAATTTCTCTGGAACGGAGAAATTCGGGACAATTTTCTTGTTATACGAATTCTCATGAGAGGACACCTCTATCGGACGGACACGGACACTATAATTTTCCCAGCGGTGCCGAAAAACCTCCAAGTAACGGACGCGGAATTCTGGAGAGCGGCCAAATATCAATATGTAGATACCCACCAGAGTCCTCTATGGTACCGACTTGAGGAGATCAACCTCACCCAACCGCGTAAACCCAAGGCATAATCAAAAATGTGAAATTTTTCTACCGAGACTCGATTCTGAAACATGTTCTATCAAAAATGGATAGTGCTTCATCAGCTTCAGAATTATCCAAATCAATAAATATTCTGGAAGCACTGTACTTCATTAAAACAGCTTGGGATAAAGTTTCCCAGCAAACTATCCAAAATCGTTTTACTAAAGCAGGATTAAAAAAAATGGATCTTCTTCGAATATCTCTGAGGAGGCATATGACGAAGAGGACTAAGTACCCTTGTCAGTACTAGCTACTTTCTTCAAAATCTGTAAAGCAGTGTGCAACACAGTGGATGATGCAGAATTTGTTAATTTATTATTCCAATTTTGTCAATGAAAATGAAGAGAAAGATGACGAAGAGCAAATTGAAGGTAGCATTATTTCTGAAAGCACCAAAATAAAATCTAATACCGAAGCACTTAAATTGATTAGCGAATCGAAAATATTTGCCCAAGAAGATTTCGTGGCTTTTCGACTGGTTAAAAATCTGGAGACCCACTTTCAAACACGTCTACTCACTGAAAGAGAAAAAAAAAATGACACAACCTAAGATTACAGATTTTTTTCTGAATACAATTTATAATGTAAACTATTTCTGTAACAGCTTCATATTTCGCAACTCAATTTTTTTTATAAATTTATACATATATTTCATCAAATATTTCGTTTCATTTCTCTTTGTATTTATTTTGAACCTTCCCACAAGCGTACACCCCCCACGTCCGGACAAAGAAGCTGGAACCAATGGTGTCCGCTCTTGGGAGATTTCACTGTATATGGTATTTTTCATGCGTTTGTGCTACACAGTGTGTGCCATGGCATCTGCTGTGATCGGCTTATGTGGTCGCTGCACAGTCCGCTTTTGCTTGTTTTGGTAATTAAGTAATTTGTAAATTCCCTTATGTACTTAGCAAATAAAATTATATTGAATTGAATTGAAAATTGAATACGGAAACTTAACAAACACTTTTATTAAAGATGTAGAGCGGCGGAAACTAACATAAGCCACCACTTATTGTAATCGTATCTGCGTATTGTTTCCTACGCCTTCTAGGTGGAGTTAGTATACATTCATTACCACTCGATTGCTTTGAACAATCCCCATATATAACAGGGCGGGGCTTAGTATTGTAACAATGTGGCCCAAAACACTGAACAGTGTCGGACTGAATAAATTATAGGCTTATTTATGTGTATACAAGCTCATACCCGCGGCTCCGCTCGCGTTATATTTCCATTTAAGACGGTACTGATAGGTCCTCAACCCTACATTCATAACCTCGTATCGAAGGAGAGACAGCACGTGAATACATGACAAAACGACTTCGCGTATAGATTGAATAATTTCTTGCTCAAATTCACACAAGTTCAACCTACTGTAACTCGTTGTTTCCGCTCCCGACGAGACAATCAGAACCTTAGCTGTCTCTGATTATCCTAGGTCCTAAAGGATAAGAGCTGAAAACAACATCTAGCGCTATCAAGATGCGGACGACAGTACTTTTTCTATGTTTAAATTCTTAGGGTAAGGGAAAAGTTGAAGTTACCGGCTTGAATGAATTCGGCCTCTCATAGTTCAGTATCGGCGATACCAAATTCACGAAAAACCAGGTGACATACAAGACGTTTTTTTGTTGTAATTGTAGCTATGTTCTATGCTGTTTCATTTATCAAACATGAAAGAATATAGATGTGTCATTTCAATTATTGTAGGTATACGTATATTTTTCTGCTGAAGAAAAAACATTTAAAATTAGATAATGTATGGGATTAATACAAATAAACCCTTTAGTACGAAATGTCAAATCTTCAAAAAAGTAATATGATAACTTCATTCTTCAACAATCATAATGACCCTGATCATGTATGTTACCTTTCAAAATATACTGCAGAAATCGATATTTAGAGTTCAATAGTTTCGAGGGGGCACCATATTTCGAAAGAAATTTTCAGTTATAATCGCACCATGCTTAACCCTTTACCGGAACCATCCGATCTACACCTATCCGATGGCTACCAGTGCTATCAAATATAGTTCCTCCCCATATTCGAAGACAGTCTGCAACTTGGAATTCTTGGAATAAATTCAATTCATTTCCGGATTCTTTTCCGATAGTTTCCTACGTTTCAGAAAATAGAATTCCAAGACTGAAATCCCGTAAACCTATTTGGTCGAATAACTTTCTGAATTCGAACTACAACTACAACGAAATCTGGAAATCCGAATGGGATGTATGTTCTTTATCTAATAAAGATCTAATATCTGATCCATCGAATAAAGTTCCTGGTTTTAACCTTCCCAGGAGAATATGGTCCCTTCTTAATCGAATAAAAACAGGTGATGGTCGTACCAATAGCATGCTTTTCAAGTGGAATTCGGTTGATAGTCCTAATTGTGAATGTGGCGAATCAGAGGAAACAGTTGAACACCTAATTAATATTTGTTCGATAGTCTCAAAAAAGCTAGTATCGAATCTGCGGATTATGCGAATAGGCGTTTTTCTCCGGAGGGTGGAAACTCACTTCCCCTAATTTTTCCTATCGTTCGCACACCACCTTGGCAGTAGCCCCAAAACATGATTGAAGTGCTTGATGGTAGGAGCAAGAGAATGAGATACATTGGCGAAGCCAACCAGAGGTAGACCTGGGTCTGAGTCTGCAGCTTATAGCTGCTGTATCGAAAGTAATTAGAACAAAGATTACAGATGAAAATGAAGATTCCGTACCCTGAAGAATACAGCCAGATGCCTCGTCATCTAAATAGTGATGCGCATGAATGGATTAACGAGATTCTCACTATACCTGCCACTTCATATTGATACAACTGCCAAGTGAAAGGGCTTGAAAAAATTAGTTACATACATAATGGAGAACGTGTGTGTCTTGTGCCCCTCGTTCTGATTTGAATTTGTTCGAGCTGTTTGAAACGAAATATTTGGATATTTATATGGCTTGTATACCCTATTGTGAGTTGTATAGTGAAATATACCTTCATGTGAAATAAACAGTTATTAGGAAGCCTTCATAGGTGCCTAACTGTAGACATTACGGTGAATCATTTGATCGTCGTGAATCACGGAGCGATAACTATGCCATCTTGTGGAGAAACATCTGCTACTCACTCCAACAGAATCTCTTCATTCCTCATTTCCCATCAGAATTTCCCTTGAGGAGGGAACTATTTCATGAAGACATTCTGTTCGAGTGAGGTGCAGGACGTTTCTCCGCTAGATGGCACTTCTCAAAGTTATAATAATAATAATAATAATAATAATAATAATAATAACAGGCCTTTATTGAATATGTCAGAAAAAAGATATTAAAAAATCATCAGTAACAACACTCACAGAGAGGAGTTCAGATGGGTGTGAGCCCTCTATTCTTCCTCTCAAACCCTGAGGAAAAATAGAATAAGAGAAAGAGAAGAAAACACATATTCATAATTCAAAAAGAAATAAAAATCGAAAAACACTGAGCCCAATAAACAAAATGAATCATATTATTAATGAATGTCCCGATATCAAGAAAGGAAACAATGATAATTAGGTACCAATACTAATAATAACTAAGCCCTGAAGACACGGCCTACCGGCGCGCACACTGTTCACTGTATAAGAGATCACGCATACGACACCTAAAAGCAGATACCGATAGAGTTCTGAAATCAATGTATTGGTTATTAAGTTTATAGACATTGAACGTGAAAGATCTCACATATAGAGCAAGTCTATGGGAAGGGGCAGAAATAAGACCACGATTCCTAAGATTCAGGCTGTGTACATCGGATGGAAACCTTATTTTTCTGTCTGGAAAATTTCAAACAGCATTGAATAAAATTCTGTGGCTCATTTGGTTGTCATCGGCGAGTCATCAAGCAGTACTGATGACGAGTAACAACTCAGAAACTAGTTGAATCTACGTTGGTTCGATGACAGCACGTTCCCGCAGTTTACTTCATGAGCTTTATTTTCAATAGCCCATGTTTATTTTCGACAGCGGTGAATACTTATGCGTATGAGAGGGATATATCGAGGCCAGAATGAGAAAACACAATTCAAGTGAATTTATGCACATTTTCAGAGATATCGAGGAAGAGACAAAGAGACCAGCGCAAAGATATAAATAAATTGGTATAATATGCACTCGCGCAATGACGCATTGAATGAATGAACAAAAATGGCCGAAAATGAAGTAATAATTTTATATTAAAAACCTGTGAATTCAGAATCTAAGCAAAAAATATCTAGTTCTGCAAGGACAATTTTATGTTCTATAAATTCAGTGGACTAAAAATATCAAGAGACGACCAGAATTTCACCATCCAAGTTAGCGCCGAAATTCACTGGTTCATACCACTGCAGTGGTCGTTTATGACCTGAAAGATGAGAATGGTAGGAAACGGTCATCCTCAGCCTAAGGAAGGCTTAAATTTGAGGTTAGGTTTAATCATCGAAACGTCACTTGAATATTTAAGAGAGGTTGGTGCAACCGGCCCTCAATATTTCGAAATGTCAAGATTTCGGTTAATACTGACGAGAATATTAACGAAATTATTAAATCAAACATACCAGAAAACACCACGTACAGCAAGAAGTTTGTATGGAAATCTTTAATGGATTATCGTGAATACAGAAAGTATGATTAGATGGAAATCGGACAGCGGAAGAATTGGCGTTTATTTTGAAGGATTCTGCTGTGAACATGAGGAAAAAAGATTTGGTGAGTTAACGGAGAGTTTGATAAAGGATTGATCCAAGGAATGAGCGATAAATCAGTTCAAGATCGTTTATTGCGAACAAAGGATCTCAACTTAAATAAAGCCATCGAAATATGAAAAGCAGCTGAAATGACGAATAAACAACATTCACAACTTCATACCCCAAAATTTGAAGAGTTTAATGAAATTATGGAAATAAACAAACTCAAAATATGAAGAGGCGTTTCAACGGAATCAAGAGGAGAGACATCCGGAATGAGCATTCATCATGGGAGGAAGAAAGAAGAAACCCATTCGAAAACTAGAAATCAAAAATCGATCCAGTATGTCAACAATTATCAATGCTCCAAATGTGGATCAAAACATAATTTTGGTATATGTAAAGCATACGGTAGGAAATATTAGAATTGTGGTAAAATTGTGGTAATTTTTCTAGACAGTGTACGTTAAGTACAGAAACAATAATAATTATAAGCCTGGTCATTGTATTGACTCGAAATTGTCTTTTGATAATTTTTTCATAGGAAGTTTGAAAAATGATTCAAAACATTCATGGAACGTTGATTTGATTTTAAAAGGTAAAAAAGTATATCTTAAAGTTGACACTGGCGCTCAGGCTAACTGTATGTCTTTGGGATTGTATATGAAAACTTTTCAATAATAAAAGATAGACAATTCAGAAAATTGTAGAATATCAACTTATTCAGAACAATTAAATATAATAGGCAGTGTTAATTTGAGTTGTTAATTCTTCGTATTTGATGGTGCGAAAGATTTTTTCAAACGCTCCCTAACGCTAATCAATTGATTATTATACCTACATTTAAACCTTTTTATTCACTGTTTTCGCTGCCTTCTTCTGAGAAAGGTTCCTCTGCATGGTTTCCTAGGACTGGAACCAAGAACTCCGGAGACTGTGCAAATTTGTACTTCTTTTTTTTCTCTTCGCATTTGATGGTGTGAGAGATTTGTTTAAAATAATAATAATCGATATTTATTGAAGTTCTTTTTTACAAAATGTAATGCTCCTTCTATTATAGGTTTGGAAGCTATTGAAAAACTGGGTATTGCTAAGTTGGTTGCTGGTTTGGAGAAAGAAGATTGAATGGATGAGTTTTCTGACTGATTTCAAGGTATCGGAAAAATGCCTGGAAAATATAGTATAAAGATAGACAAAAATTTCTCTCCTGTAGTACATGTAGCACGTAAGTTTCCGACTACAATTAAGAAAAAATTTTGAAAAAAGATTGAAATAAAAAGAGAAAAATAATTATAAAAGAGGAAGGTCCTACAGAACGGGTTCATTCTCTCGTTGTAGTAGGTAAAAACAGGGGTGATTTTAGAATCTGCATGGATCCTTCTGAATTGAATAAGGCTATTCGTAGAGAGCATTTTTATATTCCCACGTTTGACGATATATTTATAAAAATGCAAGGTGCCACGTATTTTTCTTTATAGGATGTAGCTAATGGATTTTGGTGCGCTGAATTAGACGAAAAAAGCTCAAAATTGTGAACATTCAATACACCTTCTGGAAGGTACAGAAATCTTCGCATGCCTTTTGGTATTAAGCCAGGAAGCGAAGTTCATCAACGTTAAATGTCAGAAATGTTTGAAAATATTGACGGGGCGGAAATTTACATAAAAGATATATTAGTTTATGGAAGGATAAGGAAGAACATGATGCTAGACTGAGATTAGTTTTAGAAAAAGCTAGAGAGCTTGATATCAAATTGAATAAGGAAAAATGTAAAATTGCAATGAAGGAAATTATTTTCATGGGACACATATTCAATGCAAATGGTATAAAACCAGATAATAATAAAGTTAAAGTTATCAGAGAATATCCGGTACCGTGTAAAGTCGTTGCAGTCATTTTTTGGAATTATTAATTATGTTCATAAATTCATACGTAATGTTGCCGAAATAACAGCCCTTTTGGATTATTCATAAAAAATGGAACAGTATTCTTATGGGATCATAAACAACAAGAAGCTTTTTGTGAACTCAAGTAAATATTGAGCTCTCCACCACTTTTACAATATTTTAACCAGAATCTACCCATAATTTTAACTGTTGATTCATCACAAAAAAGTTGTGGAGCAGCAATAATACAGACCAGAATAATACCGGGACCAAGAACTCCAGAAGATGTGCATATTTGTATTTCTTTTTTATCTCTGGATACTGGATGGTATTAGAGTTTTTTTAATCTATTTCTGATGCTACTTCACCGGTACTTGCAATAAAAACCTGGAATCAATTGATTATTTATGATAACTTCATTCTTCAACAATCATAATGACCCTGATCATGTATGTTACCTTTCAAAATATACTGCAGAAATCGATATTTAGAGTTCAATAGTTTCGAGGGGGCACCATATTTCGAAAGAAATTTTCAGTTATAATCGCACCATGCTTAACCCTTTACCGGAACCATCCGATCTACACCTATCCGATGGCTACCAGTGCTATCAAATATAGTTCCTCCCCATATTCGAAGACAGTCTGCAACTTGGAATTCTTGGAATAAATTCAATTCATTTCCGGATTCTTTTCCGATAGTTTCCTACGTTTCAGAAAATAGAATTCCAAGACTGAAATCCCGTAAACCTATTTGGTCGAATAACTTTCTGAATTCGAACTACAACTACAACGAAATCTGGAAATCCGAATGGGATGTATGTTCTTTATCTAAAAAAGATCTAATATCTGATCCATCGAATAAAGTTCCTGGTTTTAACCTTCCCAGGAGAATATGGTCCCTTCTTAATCGAATAAAAACAGGTGATGGTCGTACCAATAGCATGCTTTTCAAGTGGAATTCGATTGATAGTCCTAATTGTGAATGTGGCGAATCAGAGGAAACAGTTAAACACCTAATTAATATTTGTTCGATAGTCTCAAAAAAGCTACTATCGAATCTGCGGATTATGCGAATAGGCGTTTTTCTCCGAAGGGTGGAAACTCACTTCCCCTAATTTTTCCTATCGTTCGCACACCACCTTGGCAGTAGCCCCAAAACATGATTGAAGTGCTTGATGGTAGGAGCAAGAGAATGAGATACATTGGCGAAGCCAACCAGAGGTAGACCTGGGTCTGAGTCTGCAGCTTATAGCTGCTGTATCGAATAGGTAGTAATTAGAACAAAGATTACAGATGAAAATGAAGATTCCGTACCCTGAAGAATACAGCCAGATGCCTCGTCATCTAAATAGTGATGCGCATGAATGGATTAACGAGATTCTCACTATACCTGCCACTTCATATTGATACAACTGCCAAGTGAAAGGGCTTGGAAAAATTAGTTACATACATAATGGAGAACGTGTGTGTCTTGTGCCCCTCGTTCTGATTTGAATTTGTTCGAGCTGTTTGAAACGAAATATTTGGATATTTATATGGCTTGTATACCCTATTGTGAGTTGTATAGTGAAATATACCTTCATGTGAAATAAACAGTTATTAGGAAGCCTTCATAGTGCCTAACTGTAGACATTACGGTGAATCATTTGATCGTCGTGAATCACGGAGCGATAACTATGCCATCTTGTGGAGAAACATCTGCTACTCACTCCAACAGAATCTCTTCATTCCTTATTTCCCATCAGAATTTCCCTTGAGGAGGGAACTATTTCATGAAGACATTCTGTTCGAGTGAGGTGCAGACGTTTCTCCGCTAGATGGCACTTCTCAAAGTTATAATAATAATAATAATAATAAAAATAATAATAATAATAATAATAATAACAGGCCTTTATTGAATATGTCAGAAAAAAGATATTAAAAAATCATCAGTAACAACACTCACAGGGAGGAGTTCAGATGGGTGTGAGCCCTCTATTCTTCCTCTCAAACCCTGAGGAAAATAGAATAAGAGAAAGAGAAGAAAACACATATTCATAATTCAAAAAGAAATAAAAATCGAAGGTACCAATACTAATAATAACTAAGCCCTGAAGACACGGCCTACCGGCGCGCACACTGTTCACTGTATAAGAGATCACGCATACGACACCTAAAAGCAGATACCGATAGAGTTCTGAAATCAATGTATTGGTTATTAAGTTTATAGACATTGAACGTGAAAGATCTCACATATAGAGCAAGTCTATGGAAGGGGCAGAAATAAGACCACGATTCCTAAGATTCAGGCTGTGTACATCGGATGGAAACCTTATTTTTCTGTCTAGAAAATTTCAAACAGCATTGAATAAAATTCTGTGGCTCATTTGGTTGTCATCGGCGAGTCATTAAGCAGTACTGATGACGAGTAACAACTCAGAAACTAGTTGAATCTACGTTGGTTCGATGACAGCACGTTCCCGCAGTTTACTTCATGAGCTTTATTTTCAATAGCCCATGTTTATTTTCGACAGCGGTGAATACTTATGCGTATGAGAGGGATATATCGAGGCCAGAATGAGAAAACACAATTCAAGTGAATTTATGCACATTTTCAGAGATATCGAGGAAGAGACAAAGAGACCAGCGCAAAGATATAAATAAATTGGTATAATATGCACTCGCGCAATGACGCATTGAATGAATGAACAAAAATGGCCGAAAATGAAGCAATAATTTTATATTAAAAACCTGTGAATTCAGAATCTAAGCAAAAAATATCTAGTTCTGCAAGGACAATTTTATGTTCTATAAATTCAGTGGACTAAAAATATCAAGAGACGACCAGAATTTCACCATCCAAGTTAGCGCCGAAATTCACTGGTTCATACCACTGCAGTGGTCGTTTATGACCTGAAAGATTAGAATGGTAGGAAACGGTCATCCTCAGCCTAAGGAAGGCTTAAATTTGAGGTTAGGTTTAATCATCGAAACGTCACTTGAATATTTAAGAGAGGTTGGTGCAACCGGCCCTCAATATTTCGAAATGTCAAGATTTCGGTTAATACTGACGAGAATATTAACGAAATTATTAAATCAAACATACCAGAAAACACCACGTACAGCAAGAAGTTTGTATGGAAATCTTTAATGGATTATCGTGAATACAGAAAGTATGATTAGATGGAAATCGGACAGCGGAAGAATTGGCGTTTATTTTGAAGGATTCTGCTGTGAACATGAGGAAAAAAGATTTGGTGAGTTAACGGAGAGTTTGATAAAGGATTGATCCAAGGAATGAGCGATAAATCAGTTCAAGATCGTTTATTGCGAACAAAGGATCTCAACTTAAATAAAGCAATCGAAATATGAAAAGCAGCTGAAATGACGAATAAACAACATTCACAACTTCATACCCCAAAATTTGAAGAGTTTAATGAAATTATGGAAATAAACAAACTCAAAATATGAAGAGGCGTTTCAACGGAATCAAGAGGAGAGACATCCGGAATGAGCATTCATCATGGGAGGAAGAAAGAAGAAACCCATTCGAAAACTAGAAATCAAAAATCGATCCAGTATGTCAACAATTATCAATGCTCCAAATGTGGATCAAAACATAAATTTTGGTATATGTAAAGCATACGGTAGGAAATATTAGAATTGTGGTAAAATTGTGGTAATTTTTTCTAGACAGTGTACGTTGAGTACAGAAACAATAATAATTATAAGCCTGGTCATTGTATTGACTCGAAATTGTCTTTTGATAATTTTTTCATAGGAAGTTTGAAAAATGATTCAAAACATTCATGGAACGTTGATTTGATTTTAAAAGGTAAAAAAGTATATCTTAAAGTTGACACTGGCGCCAGGCTAACTGTATGTCTTTGGGATTGTATATGAAAACTTTTCAATAATAAAAGATAGACAATTCAGAAAATTGTAGAATATCAACTTATTCAGAACAATTAAATATAATAGGCAGTGTTAATTTGAGTTGTTTATTCTTCGTATTTGATGGTGCGAAAGATTTTTTCAAACGCTCCCTAACTCTAATCAATTGATTATTATACCTACATTTAAACTTTTTTATTCACTGTGATCGCTGCCTTCTTCTGAGAAAGGTTCCTCTGCATGGTTTCCTAGGACTGGAACCAAGAACTCCGGAGACTGTGCAAAATTTGTACTTCTTTTTTTCTCTTCGCATTTGATGGTGTGAGAGATTTGTTTAAAATAATAATAATCGATATTTATTTGAAGTTCTTTTTTACAAAATGTAATGCTCCTTCTATTATAGGTTTGGAAGCTATTGAAAAACTGGTATTGCTAAGTTGGTTGCTGGTTTGGAGAAAGAAGATTGAATGGATGAGTTTTCTGACTGATTTCAAGGTATCGAAAAATGCCTGGAAAATATAGTATAAAGATAGACAAAAATTCTCTCCTGTAGTACATGTAGCACGTAAGTTTCCGACTACAATTAAGAAAAAATTTTGAAAAAAGATTGAAATAGAGAGAGAAAATAATTATAAAAGAGGAAGGTCCTACAGAACGGGTTCATCTCTCGTTTGTAGTAGGTAAAAAGAGGGGTGATTTTAGAATCTCCATGGATCCTTCTGAATTGAATAAGGCTATTCGTAGAGAGCATTTTTAATTCCCACGTTTGACGATATATTTATAAAAATGCAAGGTGCCACGTATTTTTCTTTATAGGATGTAGCTAATGGATTTTGGTGCGCTGAATTAGACGAAAAAAGCTCAAAATTGTGAACATTCAATACACCTTCTGGAAGGTACAGAAATCTTCGCATGCCTTTTGGTATTAAGCCAGGAAGCGAAGTTCATCAACGTTAAATGTCAGAAATGTTTGAAAATATTGACGGGGCGGAAATTTACATAAAAGATATATTAGTTTATGGAAGGATAAGGAAGAACATGATGCTAGACTGAGATTAGTTTTAGAAAAAGCTAGAGAGCTTGATATCAAATTGAATAAGGAAAAATGTAAAATTGCAATGAAGGAAATTATTTTTCATGGGACACATATTCAATGCAAATGGTATAAAACCAGATAATAATAAAGTTAAAGTTATCAGAGAATATCCGGTACCGTGTAAAGTCGTTGCAGTCATTTTTTTGAATTATTAATTATGTTCATAAATTCATACGTAATGTTGCCGAAATAACAGCCCTTTTGGATTATTCATAAAAAATGGAACAGTATTCTTATGGGATCATAAACAACAAGAAGCTTTTTGTGAACTCAAGTAAATATTGTCTCTCAACACTTTTACAATATTTTAACCAGAATCTACCCATAATTTTAACTGTTGATTCATCACAAAAAGTTGTGGAGCAGCAATAATACAGACCAGAATAATACCGGGACCAAGAACTCCAGAAGATGTGCATATTTGTATTTTTTTTTTATCTCTGGATACTGGATGGTATTAGAGTTTTTTTAATCTATTTCTGATGCTACTCCAACCGTACTTGCAATAAAAACCTGAAAACAATTGATTATTATAATTATTTTGAATTTTCAGGATTTGGGACTTTTTCTGCTTGTATATCGCCAAATTTTTTCAGACAAGTTGAAGAATTAAATGCATACTCGAACCGTCAGGCTTTCTCCGGGGTAGAATGTGGGGGTTTTTACGGAATATCCTGTCTAATCCACGAAAACCATCGATAGATAGATACTGCGTCTGGAAGCAATGAGCTGTCTGAATTTGATACTGAAATTTTTCTTATTCAAAATTGAAAAGTTACTTGTTATTGGGTATGGAACCGAAAAGACGCCAAGGCTTTGGGCGGCTTTTTGATTTTGCTCGACCAATCCATTTTATTAGTACACGAACAACTGAATAATTATTCAATCAAGCCTGAGTTACACCGCAGAAGGAAAACATATAGTTTTTGGAAGAGTTTCCAGGATAATTCTGAAGTGATTTTTATTTTCAGTTTCAGACCAGAATAATACCGGGACCAAGAACTCCAGAAGATGTGCATATTTGTATTTTTTTTTTATCTCTGGATACTGGATGGTATTAGAGTTTTTTTAATCTATTTCTGATGCTACTCCACCGGTACTTGCAATAAAAACCTGGAATCAATTGATTATTTATGATAACTTCATTCTTCAACAATCATCATGACCCAGATCATGTATGTTACCTTTCAAAAATATACTGCAGAAATCGATATTTAGAGTTCAATAGTTTCGAGGGGGCACCATATTTCGAAAGAAATTTTCAGTTATAATCGCACCATGCTTAACCCTTTACCGGAACCATCCGATCTACACCTATCCGATGGCTACCAGTGCTATCAAATATAGTTCCTCCCCATATTCGAAGACAGTCTGCAACTTGGAATTCTTGGAATAAATTCAATTCATTTCCGGATTCTTTTCCGATAGTTTCCTACGTTTCAGAAAATAGAATTCCAAGACTGAAATCCCGTAAACCTATTTGGTCGAATAACTTTCTGAATTCGAACTACAACTACAACGAAATCTGGAAATCCGAATGGGATGTATGTTCTTTATCTAAAAAAGATCTAATATCTGATCCATCGAATAAAGTTCCTGGTTTTAACCTTCCCAGGAGAATATGGTCCCTTCTTAATCGAATAAAAACAGGTGATGGTCGTACCAATAGCATGCTTTTCAGTGGAATTCGATTGAAGGTCCTAATTGTGAATGTGGCGAATCAGAGGAAACAGTTAAACACCTAATTAATATTTGTTCGATAGTCTCAAAAAAGCTACTATCGAATCTGCGGATTATGCGAATAGGCGTTTTTCTCCGAAGGGTGGAAACTCACTTCCCCTAATTTTTCCTATCGTTCGCACACCACCTTGGCAGTAGCTCCAAAACATGATTGAAGTGCTTGATGGTAGGAGCAAGAGAATGAGATACATTGGCGAAGCCAACCAGAGGTAGACCTGGGTCTGAGTCTGCAGCTTATAGCTGCTGTATCGAATAGGTAGTAATTAGAACAAAGATTACAGATGAAAATGAAGATTCCGTACCCTGAAGAATACAGCCAGATGCCTCGTCATCTAAATAGTGATGCGCATGAATGGATTAACGAGATTCTCACTATACCGCCACTTCATATTGATACAACTGCCAAGTGAAAGGGCTTGAAAAAATTAGTTACATACATAATGGAGAACGTGTGTGTCTTGTGCCCCTCGTTCTGATTTGAATTTGTTCGAGCTGTTTGAAACGAAATATTTGGATATTTATATGGCTTGTATACCCTATTGTGAGTTGTATAGTGAAATATACCTCATGTGAAATAAACAGTTATTAGGAAGCCTTCATAGGTGCCTAACTGTAGACATTACGGTGAATCATTTGATCGTCGTGAATCACGGAGCGATAACTATGCCATCTTGTGGAGAAACATCTGCTACTCACTCCAACAGAATATCTTCATTCCTTATTTCCCATCAGAATTTCCCTTGAGGAGGGAACTATTTCATGAAGACATTCTGTTCGAGTGAGGTGCAGACGTTTCTCCGCTAGATGGCACTTCTCAAAGTTATAATAATAATAATAATAATAATAATAATAATAATAATAATAATAACAGGCCTTTATTGAATATGTCAGAAAAAAGATATTAAAAAATCATCAGTAACAACACTCAAGGGCTCACAGGAGAGTTCAGATGGGTGTGAGCCCTCTATTCTTCCTCTCAAACCCTGAGGAAAAATAGAATAAGAGAAAGAGAAGAAAACACATATTCATAATTTCAAAAAGAAATAAAAATCGAAGGTACCAATACTAATAATAACTAAGCCCCTGAAGACACGGCCTACCGGCGCGCACACTGTTCACTGTATAAGAGATCACGCATACGACACCTAAAAGCAGATACCGATAGAGTTCTGAAATCAATGTATTGGTTATTAAGTTTATAGACATTGAACGTGAAAGATCTCACATATAGAGCAAGTCTATGGGAAGGGCAGAAATAAGACCACGATTCCTAAGATTCAGGCTGTGTACATCGGATGGAAACCTTATTTTTCTGTCTAGAAAATTTCAAACAGCATTGCATAAAATTCTGTGGCTCATTTGGTTGTCATCGGCGAGTCATTAAGCAGTACTGATGACGAGTAACAACTCAGAAACTAGTTGAATCTACGTTGGTTCGATGACAGCACGTTCCCGCAGTTTACTTCATGAGCTTTATTTTCAATAGCCCATGTTTATTTTCGACAGCGGTGAATACTTATGCGTATGAGAGGGATATATCGAGGCCAGAATGAGAAAAACACAATTCAAGTGAATTTATGCACATTTTCAGAGATATCGAGGAAAAGACAAAGAGACCAGCGCAAAGATATAAATAAATTGGTATAATATGCACTCGCGCAATGACGCATTGAATGAATGAACAAAAATGGCCGAAATGAAGTAATAATTTTATATTAAAAACCTGTGAATTCAGAATCTAAGCAAAAATATCTAGTTCTGTAAGGACAATTTTATGTTCTATAAATTCAGTGGACTAAAAAATATCAAGAGACGACCAGAATTTCACCATCCAAGTTAGCGCCGAAATTTACTGGTTCATACCACTGTAGTGGTCGTTTATGACCTGAAAGATGAGAATGGTAGGAAACGGTCATCCTAAGCCTAAGGAAGGCTTGAATTTGAGGTTAGGTTTAATCATCGAAACGTCACTTGAATATATGAGAGAGGTTGGTGCAACCGGCCTTCAATATTTCGAAATGTCAAGATTTCGGTGTAATACTGACGAGAATATTAACGAAATTATTAAATCAAACATACCAGAAAACACCACTTACAGCAAGTTTGTATCTTTAATGGATTATCGTGAATACGGAAAGTATGAATTAGATGGAAACCGGACAGCGGAGGAATTGGCGTTAATTTTGAAGGATTCTGCTGTGAACATGAGGAAAAAAGATTTGGTGGTTAACGGACAGTTTGATAAGGATTAATTCAAGGAATAAGCGATAAATCAGTTCAAGATCGTTTATCAAGAACAAAGGATCTCAACTTAAATGAAGCCATCAAAATATGCAAAGCAGCTGAAATGACGAATAAACAACTTTCACAACTTCATACCCCAAAATTTGAAGATTTTAATGAAATTATGGAGATAAACAAACACAAAATATGAAGAAGAGGCGTTTCAACGGAATCAAGAGGAGAGACATCCGGAATGCGCATTTATCATGGGAGGAAGAAACAAGAATCCCATTCGAAAGGTGGAAATCAAAAATCGATCCAGTCTGTCAACAATTATCAATGCTCCAAATGTGGATCAAAACATAATTTTGGTATATGTAAAGCATACGGTAAGAAATGTTCGAATTGTGGTAAAATGAATAATTTTTCTAGACAGTGTAAGTCAGTGCTTTCCAAACTTTTTGTAACTGCGTTCCCCTCTTTGGAAAAAAAAATTGTTGTGCCCCCTTAATTTTTCTATAACGGTTTTTCTGATTAATTTTTTGACACCTATTCGACTTTTTTGTTTGTATTCGAAAATGATATTTTGGAATCAGCTGCGTGCCCCCCCCTGCAACAGTCTCGCTCATTTTCAGGCTCCGTGCATTTGCTTCCTGCAGTTCATTCGAAATTCAATGTTTGTCCTCATATCACGCAATGTTGCCGAAATAACAGCTCTTTTGCGATTAATCATAAAAAAGGAAGAGTATTCTTATGGGATCATAAACAACAAGAAGCTTTTTGTAAACTCAAGTAAATATTGAGCTCTCCACCTTTTTTACAATATTATAACAAGAATTTACCCATAATCTTAACTGTAGATTCATCACAAAAAAGTTGTGGAGCAGCAATAATACAGACCGAGATAATACCGGGACCAAGAACTCCAGAAGATGTGCAAATTTGTATTTCTTTTTTTTCTCTCTGGGTACTGGATGGTATTAGAGTTTTTTTAATCTATTTCTGATGCTACTCTATCGGTACTTGCAATCGAAACCTGAAATCAATTGATTATTATAATTATTTTGAATTTAATGCATACTCGAACCGTCAGGCTTTCTCCGGGGTAGAATGGGGTTGTGGTGTTTTTACGGAATATCCTGTCTAATCCACGAAAACCATCGATAGATAGATACTGCGTCTGGAAGCAATGAGCTGTCTGAATTTGATACTGAAATTTTTCTTATTCAAAATTGAAAAGTTACTTGTTATTGGGTATGGAACCGAAAAGACGCCAAGGCTTTGGGGCGGCTTTTGATTTTGCTCGACCAATCCATTTTTATTAGTACACGAACAACTGAATAATTATTCAATCAAGCCCTGAGTTACACCGGCAGAAGGAAAACATATAGTTTTTGGAAGAGTTTCCAGGATAATTCTGAAGTGATTTTTATTTTCAGTTTGCCAATCAGGATTAAAAATTTTCATTTCTAGGAGGGGTTTGAAAAATTTTAACAGTCGGATTTCACATTCAAGCGATGACAAGTATATTTGCTCTCTTTTGTTATTGATACGAAATGTAGGGGATTTTTTTTTGTTTTTTTTATCGATCGTCTCAAGCACGCATATTGATAATAAGGCGCCGTCGTTTCGAAATTCGAAAAGGCGCCTTTGAATCAGTTGAAAGGATGCTAGACTGAAATTTTATTTATTTACTTGATAATACTCATAGCAGGAACATATGTTGGTTCAAAAGTCTGGAAACGGTGGATTAATTACGCGCAAAGGTGAATAATCGAAATTGCGATACTGGGGTCTTCATTAATTTCGCCCGATGAATCGGATGGGCTGATCAAACTTTCAGACCAAAAGGCCCTATATGAGATATGAGGCCGAACTTTGAATTTCAAATGCAAACCCATCTTTTTTTTGCCGATTCGGAAAAAGCGGGAAATTTTTCATTCGAATTGGTTAAAACCAAATATTTTTTCCATCCATATTTAGGACATATACAGCGTTATTTTCTCAAAAATTCGGGGACGTCTTTTCAGATCAGGATGCAATTAATATTCCGATACTGAGGTTCTTAGTGAACCCATCAGATTTTGGGTCCAGAAAGGCTCATACGAGAGGAGAGGTCCAAGTATTGCGATTACCAATTCAAACCTTTTTTAATTTCAAATTTGAATTCAGCGGAAGATTTTACATCCGAATTGGTTGAACCAAAATTTTTTCATTAATTTTTGGGCTCCATGCAGCAATTTTTCTTGAAAATTCAAAGTCCTCATATCACGCCCCCAAAGGGGCCAAAATATGAATGGCCCAATCGATTCCCTGAGAAAAAATTACTGAGGACCTCACTATTAAAAATGAATTTTCGCATGCTGGTATTTTTTAACAAAAATAGCTTTACAGGGCCCAGATATGG
The DNA here is from genome assembly GCA_038502775.1 of Hippodamia convergens. Classification (NCBI taxonomy): domain Eukaryota; kingdom Metazoa; phylum Arthropoda; class Insecta; order Coleoptera; family Coccinellidae; genus Hippodamia; species Hippodamia convergens. The sequence continues at coordinate 17,156,457 of CM076613.1, forward strand.
TCGAGAAAATTCTGGTTCCAACCAATTCTGTCGAAAATTTTTCCCGCTAAATCCAACTATGCAATAAAAAAGATGAGTTTGCATTCGAAATGTCAACATTAGGCCTCATATCTCGTATAAGGAGGTCCTTTTGGTCCCAAAATCTGATGGACTCATTCGATTCAATATTGCATTGATTGTTCACATCAGCTGAATCAAATTTTTGAGTCGAGAGCATGGACACCGTACCGTGAAAAATAGTTATGAGGTCAAATATCAATTGGAAAAACGAAAACAAAAAAAAATCTACATGTAATCCGTATAATATTGTCTTGAATTTTTCTTACATGCTAGAGCTCTGTTTTGCTTGGAAGCAGAAATTAGTACTAACGAAATTCCAGGACGCGCTAATAGTCTTTGGAACGAAAGGAATTCATTTAGCTATATATATATATATATATATATATATATATATATGGTACATTCTGGCATCCTCCCATGTTAAAATCGCGGTAAGAGTGGCATCCGCGGTAATGTGGCATCCGATATACGGATGCCACTTTACCATCAGCTGAAAATCACACAGAACGGTTCAGCATGGCACCCTCTATACGTTGCGATGATAATTAGCTGGACGCCAAATTTTACCATTTCTGAACGTCCTGTATGTCAGAGTTCCGCGCGATCGAGTGTGGTGGCGCTCTCGTCACACTCGTGTATATTATATTCACGATATGTATATTCTCGGTTTTACATGTAGCGGTGGAAGTGGCATCCGGAGCAAGCGGCATCACTGGAATGTCATTCACGGACGAATTTTATGGCTTTATAGACGTTTTTTTGCATCGTAAAGAGATATACATAACATTGCAGCTGGCGGGAGAAGATATTCTGCCGGGATTTTAATATGGTGCGCGAAATCTGAAATTGAACCAGTTCTGCTTCTGCATTTGTGCAAGAATGATCATGATCAATTATTAGAAAGATTCATCGTGAAATATATTCATTGAAATGATGAATTATAATATTTCAATCGTGAGATTATTCACGAATTATTATAGGAAAAACATTGAAATTCCAGTCGACTTGAATTATGTGAAAATTAGATGAATAGAAACTTTGTTTGGTTAAATTAGATTCAAAATGAGGAAAAAACTTTCATTATTTTTCTAGTATACAGGTGACACAGACTCATTGTACACCCCCATTTTCTCCCTTATTTCTGTAGCTATATTTCTGAAATTTTCGAACATTGAATATACTTTTTTGACATATTCAAGAAAAAAATCCAATTTTCGGTTTTTCCGGGAATGACATCAACTTTGGATTTTCAAATAGGAAACCCGTATATTACATTTTTGAAGTCTCCATAATTTTCTTCATCTAATGATACCTCATAGTTGATATTTGATTCGTCAGAACGCCTATTTTATTTTTCGATCTAGAGAGCCATGAACTCCCTAAAATTATTCCAAATAATCAAAATAATGCTACACTAAGTAATTTCGATTTAAAAAGTATCGTGGTTCGAAATACGTACCAAAGAATTAAGTCAAAACCTTCTTTCACTCGAAACTCCGTTTTGTCAAATGGTAGCATAATGCTACTTTGACGTCATTCGAAAGTACCATCGGTGGGTATCCATCCATATCAACTTTTTTTCTGTATAACCAATACGAACACGATAATGGAGTTTAGACAAGTTTAAGTATCTTCTCGGTTCAATCACAAGGTAGCTATCGAACACAAACAACAATCTGAAGTTGGATTTTTTTATGGATATGTCAAAAAGTGTCCTATAGTGAGTATATTCAATATTCCAATTTTCAAAAAGATAGATACAGAAACAAAGGAGAAAATGGGGGTGTACCATGTGTGTCACACTGTTTATCCGAAACGGTGGAAACTTTCCACCTGTGCTTTATTAGATAATGATATTTCAGGCTAATAACCATTATCTCCCGTTGAATAGGTAGTGAAATAAATATATTTCATGATTTCAAATATTAATTTATCCAATCCAGGATGATTTACCGTGATGGTCTATCAGACGTTTGAGGAAACTTTCTTTTTATTCCGAGTTCTATCCAACTTCTGGTTCAGGTTCTCATGGTTCCTGGATATAATTGCAGAAAAAGTTTATTTCTTTAAAATCTTTGCTATTTTCGATGATGCCGATAGGTCGTATTATAGGATTGTTCGCGGTTTGTACTAAAAATGTACAGGGTTTTGTTACGAACCTGGTTTTCATGAGTGACCGAATCACTCGAAAATGCGTCGCCTAGAATTTTAACACGAAAAACTACTGATATGGGAACGATGTGTACGTGTACATACACGTATCATCAGGTTGATATATTAACTCAGATTCTTTGTCGGAGCAGAAACTCTTATTTAAAAATTATCATTTTGAGTTGACATTTTGTCATTGTTTTTTGTTGCACAAATACAATATAACTATTTTAAATCATTTGTTTTTTCTGAATAAAATATTTCTATATCTTCCTGATCATCAAAATAGGTTTGAATTATATATTTTAATCTATTCTCAGCGTTGGAAACTTTTTCATCGCATTGCAACGATAAAAAAATATAAAGTGAGTACCTATTTCATATTTTGCTCAAAATCTATTGATTCATCTCAAATGTTGTTAAAGTAGGTGGAGAAAAACTCGAATGGAACTCCGAGAATCATGATCAATGCATATATTTATATAGTACACAGAAATATTCTAAGTTTTAGATCTGTCAACAATCATATTGAGAATATGGTATTCCGATATTCACATCAGAATTAATCTCAATATGGCGAAAATATTTATTTGTACCTACTTTGATTACAATTTTTTCGACAAAACATAAGAATTTCAAACGAAATATACAGCGTCATTCATTCAGAATGGTGATTGGCTGAATCTCGGAATATTTATCTTATATAATCATCGTTTTGATGTCTCCAATGGATAACGTAGGATTGAACAGTTGCACCAAATGTGCACTGGATCCTGCCTTTTTGTTGTTCAAAATAAGTATGTATTTTTTTCCATTTGCAATATCACATGCATAAATAAAGCCTTTATTACTATTATTAATTAATATGTTATTCTGAGGATCATCTTCGATATGCCACGAAAGGTTTGAGAATTGTTTTAGAATACGTGATATAAATTTCAGGCGTTTGAAATTTTTTGTATATTCTGAATTAATGTGGGCGAAATCCAAATCAAAACAAATAATTTAACTTTTTGAATCTGAATAACATGATTATCGCATGAATAAACAATTACCAATTACGCAATTGATAACGAAATGAAAAACTATTCAGTTCAAGTGTGACACAATTACTTTCAGCATTTCGTTAAATCAAATGAATAAACATCTTGAATGAGTTCCGATCACGAACATGAGAATAACATCGAATTGGCAACATTGCTGGAAGGCAGATTACCTGAAAATGGAATATATAGAGGCCGAACTGTTTCCTACTTGTATCAAAATATACGGATGTCAGTCCATCCGCTAGATATAACTGGAAGTCGGAATGTACGGTGCAAACTTTCTTGAATATACACCAATATACACGAGGATGCAGGCCTATACCGTTTCGGAAAGATGCCAGTTTGTTCGTTGGATATATATATATATATATATTAGACTGATTCAAAAAAATCGACTTTTTTTGTTTTCACGAAACCCCCCCCCTAATTAGCTTCAGGGTATCGAAAAAAGGCCTTTGTGAAAAAATCAGCTCCAAATAATAACATTTAGAGGTCGCTCATCAATTATTTCTATTTTGCCTACTAATAGCAGGGGAAAAATTTCTTTATTCAATAAAAAATTCCTAGAACACAACCAATTGACGGATTTCTTTGTGTGATACATTTTCGTGTAGGCAATCAGATACACTACAAATATGTCCCTTACGATATTTCGATAAAACGGCCTCTTCAAAAGTTATTCGATTCGATGCTAATATTGAGGTATTTTTGAAGAAAAAAAAATATTCAAAAAAATCGACTTTACTTGTTTTCACGCAACCCTCCTTCTAATCATCTTCAGGCAATCGACAAAAGGCGTCTGTGAAAATTTTAGCTTTAAATATTAATATTTTAGAGGTCGCTCATCGATGGTTTCTATTTTCGCTGCTGATGGCAGGAAAAAAAATTCCTTTTTCAATAAAAAATGTTTTGTTCACGAACCAATAGACGGATTCCACTGTATGATACATTTTAGTGTAGAGAACTAGATACTCTACGAAAATGTTCCATACGATATCTCGATAAAACCACTCGTTCAAAAGTTATTTGAACTTTTTTTTTCCAAAATACCTCAATATAAGGTATTAATATAGAGGTATTTTTGAAGAAAAAGTTCGAATAACTTTTGAACGATCGGTTTAATCGAAATATCGTAATGAGACATTTCGTAGAGCATCTAGTTCCCTACAGGAAAATGTATTACACAGTGAAATCCGTCAATTGGTTCGTGAATGGAAAGTTTTTTATTGAAAAAAGAAAATTTTTTCCTGCTATCAACAGCGGAAATAGAAATCATCGCTGAGCGACCTCTAAATATTAATATTCAAAGCTAATATCTTCACAGACCCTTTTTTTCGATACCCTGAAGATAATTAAAAATAGAGTTTCGTGAAAAAAAACGGAATCGATTTTTTTGATAATTTTTTTCTTCAAAAATACCTCAATATTAGCATCGAAATGAATAACTTTTTGAAGCGGCCGTTTTATTGAAATATCGTAAGGGACATATTTGTAGAGTGTCTGATTGTCTACACGAAAATGTATCACACAATGAAATCCGTCTATTGGTTTCTGCTCTAGGAATTTTTTATTGAAAAATGAAATTTTTCCCTGCTATTAGTAGGGAAAATAGAAATAATTGATGAGCGACCTCTAAATATTATTATTTGAAGCTGATATTGTTCATTGAGGTCTCTTTTCGATACCCGGAAGATAATTAGGGGGGGGGTTTCGTGAAAACACAAAAATGTCGATTTTTTGAAACAGTTAATAAAATATATATAAATATATATAAATAATAAAAATATATATATATATATATATAATATTTATTTATTTATTTATGATTATGTTCACTACCATCAAACGATCAATTATTAAATTTCGGACCCAGAAAAAGAATATATGACAGTTGATTCTTATAATTCGAAAATTCATTCTAGGGATTGTGTGTTATTTTCCTATTATTGATATGTTGGATGAGGAAAAATCGTTTTTAGTAGTGGTCTCGAACGTCAGATGGCAATATCGGTAGACTCCACCGAATATCGGTATACATTACATTAAAAAAGCAATATCCAATGAACTCCGTTTGTTTGACACCTTTCTCTACATTTTCTGTACTTCATCAACATCAACAAATAGATTGAAATGAAAATATTAACTTACATTTTTTTTTGACACCTCATTATATTATTTATTGATCAATTTGACTGATTACATCTATTATTCGAGCCAAGATATATACCTGCAAATATGTATGTACTTAAATTCGAAAAATTAATAATTGTCATATTCGGTTCGAAGATGCAATCCTGAATGGTGTTCTTGATGCTCACCGGATCAACAAATGAGGTGTTTCTACGAATATCCTGTCTTATCCACGGAAACCATCGATAGATAGATACTGCGTCTGGAAGGAATGAGCTTTCTGAATGCTCCGCAGGGCCGTCTCCCAGGACAGCCAAACCGGGAACCTGCCGAGGCGGCAAATCACCTTTTTCATACTGAAATTTTTCTTCTTCAAAATCGAAAAGGTCACCTGTTATTGAGTATGAAATCCAAAAGATGCCAAGACTTTGAGGCGGCTTTTTGATTTTGCTCGACCAATCCATTTATATTAGTACACGAACAACAGAATAATAATTCAATCAAGACCTGAGTTACACCGGCAGAAGAAAAAAGTTCATTACCTGCAAAATCAGCTTCAAGGTACGAGCTAGAATACGACAACTTCAAAAAGTGGCAAAACAAAAATATGTGATTGGGTAACTGAAGATGTTTTATTGGTCTACTTGAATCAACTATCAGCTAGATTCAGCCCTAATACTTTTTGCTGAAGAGGTGCTTGGAAATGAAAGAAGATGCCTCTATTCGCAGGTTTGTTTTCCTTAGAAAAATTATTGAAAAATATGACGTTTAGTTGTCATTTGCAGATGTTAAAAGGTAATAGCGTTTCTGAACGAAAAAAATGAGCGTAATACGCCAAAAAAACCAAGGTATTAAGTAAAGAAGAGGCGGAACAATTTCTTTTACATGCTCCTGATGACCAGTGGTTGCTGGCGAAAATTGTAACAATATTTTGGAATTTTTGGATGTTGTCGATGTGACGAAATTCTCTCCTAAAACATGGATTTAGAAGATATGAAAAAATACATTATTGTGACATTGCGGCAAACAAAAAATTTAACAACAAGAAGATTCACCATAACCGATGATGGCAGCAGCTTCAACCCCTGCATGTTATACAGAAAATATGCAAATCTTCAGCTTCCTGGAACAGAAAGCCAAAATTTTTTTTGACATACTGACATGGAAAGCGCATTTCTCTTAATGCTGGCCAGCACACTATTGGTGGTGTCCCAAACAAATAGCGAAATATTTAAGTTTAAAAAACCCAGAGTTATAACACCGGCCACTCTTTTCGCAGAACTGGAGCCACTATGGTTGCGGATTCGGGTGGAGATATTTTAGCACTAAAGCGTGCAGGAGGGTGGAAGAGTACCGAAATTCGATGAGTTTATGTCGATGATTCGGTCAACAAAAATCGAAATGTCTAGCAAATTGTTTGGTAGTAAAAGAAGTACAAATGTTCTGCAGTCCTCGAGTTCAGCATTTTCATCATCAGTATCAACTCTTTCATCATCAAAAATCTGTGTTACTCTAAATAACAATTCTACCATGATTTTCAACATATATGACGATAAAACAAAATTTTCTAATATAAATAATACTATTAATTTGTAAAAATTTTGCAAGTTGACTGTCATTTTACAAGTTAGTGACTTAATAAAATAAATTTTCTTGGTTTATTATATTTTTTTTCTATTCTGCTCAATAATACAAATGAATAATTAATACAGATCAACGTGATTAATGAAATATTGACATCGTCCAATATGGCTGCTTTCTTTGACAACCACGCGGCTTCCGCCGCGAACAATGTTTCAGAAGTAAGTATTTATACTGTTATGGTTCTGAATAATATGTATAATACAAAATTATAAATTAAAAATGATACATTTTAATGAATTTTTGTCTATGGCCTTTTCCAAATTCAAATATAATACATTTTTGCATAACATTCTTTAGAAAAATTTTATCCAATTCAAAATTGATTCAGATCTATTGAAGCCATCACCTAAAAAAGAAAGGTATAGATAGACAATATTGTATATATATTTCTGTGTAGCATAGTAAAGTTAGAATAAGGAATCAAGAGAGACCGGAGTGAAGTTAGCCGCCACTTTTCTCGTGATAGCGGCCGTTTCACCTGTGGCGTCGGGTGAAATATAATGTATCACAACTTTTGACTGGAACCAAGTAGCGATCTGAAATTTATAGGATATCTATTTTAGAGTAAATTCAATATATATTACCGAAATATTAATAAATAAAACCCTCAAAAAAAAAAAACAAAAATATGATTAATCGGAAATAACCGAAGAAAATGGCCTCTACAGATGAAACTCACAGAATAAGTTTTTAATGATCTGAAGAACCAGTGTTATCAATCTCATTTCCTTCGGAAGGGGCTGAGGGATGGAAATCGACACCGCCACCAACAATCCTACTGCCATTGACAAAAAACCGAAGAAAGTGGCCTCTACAAATGAACTTTCAGGAACGTTTATTATGATCCCAAAGAACAAGTATATCAATCTCATCTCCTTCGGAAGGGTCCGAGGTGTGATATCGACACCGCCGCCTCCAACAATCCTGTTGTCATTGGGAAAACACAGAAGAAAATGGCTTCTACAGATGAAACTTACGAGAATGAGTTTTTTATGATCTGAAAACCGGTGGAAAAGGAAATGAAGATTGATAACACTCGTTCCTTAGATCATAATAAACGTTTCCTGAATGCTTCATCTGTAAGGCCATTTTCTTCGGTGTTTTCTCAATGACAGTAGGATTGTTGGAGGGGGTGTCGATTTCAATTCCTCAGCCCTTTACGAAGGAAATGAGATTGAAAACACTGGTTCTTCAGCTCATAAAAAATTTATTCTGTGATTTCATCTGTGGGAGGCCATTTTCTTGGAGGTTATATGCGATTAATCATAATTTTTGTGTTTTTTTTTGAGCTTTTATTATTGTTCCGATTGGAAAAAAAATCTAATTTTTGGGAAATATATTGGAAATTACTCGGAAAAATATCCTATAAATTTCAGATCGCTACTTGGATCCAGTCAAAAGTTTTTTTTTTTCACCCGACGCCACTGGTGAACGGCCGCTATCTCCGAGAAAAGTGGCCGCTAACTACACACCGGTATCAAGAGAGTAGGAATTTAGGAGAAAGGGGAGAAATTGAAAAAATAATCTGAGAAGATGAAAAGTGAAAGCAATAATTGGAAAAAAAAACCTATCAAGAATTTAAGTGTGGAAAAGTGCTGAAAATTACTTACAATATTATTGTAAGATTTTGATGATAGAGAGTTGGTAGTTTGGAAGAAAGAAAATAGAAGACGTATATTAAGAAAAATGAAAAGGAAGTGTTTTTCAGCAGAAACTGACCTTTTTCTCATTACTAACATTAATTGTGAAACTGAACTCATTTAAACAGAACATAACCTAAATTGAAGTGATAACTAGTGCATCATAGACTGAGATTGACATAGATGTAAGTTCTTTTTCTTCATTATATATAAGAAAATTTAATTGTTTTTTGAGAAATTTGTTTTTATATTGAATAATTTTCAGATGAACATAATGAAATTTCATATAAAAGATTGATAGATTTTAAATTTTTCATTTTAGGTTGATCCCTCAATAGAGATAAGAGTATATATTACCGGGTATTTTCGAAATTTAATGTTTAGATTATTTGATTCTGAAATCCAAGAAAATCTAATGGAGCATATATTTTTGGAATCACAACAAATTTGGCACCCAACGGTCTTTCAAGATTTTCCTGATATTTGATATTTTATGTTATTTTGTTTACGGGAGGCAGGTTTTATAGCTGAGGTTTTTTTTCCCCTGGCTGTATAGTATCGTATGATACTAGTGTTGATAGTATCGTATATGATTCTATAGTATCATACAAAGAATGTTATGATACCCCGTTCTTTTTTTACCTCAGCTAAGTGACTTTTTGTTTCAACATTTATTGTATTATTTTTAGCTCACTTTTTCATAAAAAAATATATATATACCATATATATATCTATATATATATATATATATATAGATATATATATATATATATATATATATATATATAAATCTTGATACAGCGGGACATATGGGGACCGAATGTACATATCGTATGGAACGCATACATTGATATACATTTGCATTTGGACGTATACATAACCATTCATTTAATTATGTATATTGCAGAAACTGATTTATATCGATTTTTTCATTTCTTATATATTCCGGTACATAATGGTACCACCCCAAATGGATACAGTGGTAACTATTGGGACCGCATTAGATTGTTTCGAAATGTTTATTGCCACGAAGATACTTACTGACACCATGGCTAATAAAATTAAGAAAAGATATTTGTTTTATTAGTTGAAATAGGGTATCGATAATATGTGTTAGTTTCAGGTATTTCATATTTTACTCGAATTAAGAAAATCATTTTTTCTTTTTGTTTATTAAAATATAAAGGTTTTTTTTAAATTATGAAACATTCTCTCGTTTTGTACATTCTGTAAGTTATCCAAATCGTTTCTGTTCGATATGAAATACTTGATTTCACCTTTCACATGGGTTTTTGAATTTGACTGATACAAAATGAATGCTTGGGGAAAGACCAAAAATATACTCAACTTTGAAAAGGCACTCTGAGTATATCATGATTTCTCTGTGAATTTTTTAATAATACAGTTTTGATCTCTAATATGACGAGTGCCGATTAATTCGATTGTTTTTTCATTCACTCTGGAATTGATAGTAGGTATGTTAGTTCAATTTTGAGATAATTTTCTATTTCAATCAACATTCGAAGATTCAGTGAAGAACATACAGAAAAAAATATGATTAATTCTAATTTTGTAACATTAATAACGCCACATACATATGTGAAAATCTCAGCATAAACCAACTGCTATCAAGTTTAACTTCCCTCTATATTCCTTTAAAATATAGCAAATTTTGAAAAAAAAACAAAGTACTATATTCATCATATACAAGGAGTTTTTACGTTCGGGTTAATTCATTCACGAAAGTTTTGTAGGAATGTAACCCTCTGAACTTGTCACCCTAGAAAGACTGCATCGTGGCAGGGAATGGGATATATATGTCCGAGGATTTCACGATATCATGATATTTCATTTATCATAAAAATTATAATCCTGAGCCGGATTGATGAAAGTTTCTTGAATTCAATATTTTTGTCGCAATTTCATCGAAAATGTTCAAACGCGAGAATGTTTTCAGTGTTTAACCCTGTGCATTTTCATAAACAGAAAGAAAAAACTATAAAATTCTTCCCTAGTTTGAGTGAAATATGAAAATAAGGCTTGAAACTAACACTTATCATCGGTAGCCACAACTGGACTCACCTTCATTGAAGGAAAAATAATAATATCGCTAGCATTCCAAAATATTCTAGACTCGATATCTCAAAAGGTAAGTATCCTCGTGGCAATGTTACTTTCAATATGTCCCATATTTACCACTATATCTGTTCTTGATGGTACCCCTTGTGTACCGGAATAAATATGAAATGAAGAAATCGATATAATTATATTTCTGCAATGAACATAATTAAATGAAGGCTTATGTATATTAGAAAATGTAAATGTGTATCATATATGCGATCCATACAATATATAGTGGGTATCCCAGACCTTTCAGACTAGATAGGTAAAAAATGTTGTGAGGAGTTCTGGGCTCGATTTTCGTGAAATCCGTTTCAAGATATTATCTTCATTTGTTTAGAAGATGTAACAAAATTTTAATATTTTAATCGAGTTCCAAGATAACTTTTTCATTTTCGAAAATATCTGAAAGAGTTTTAAAACTTTCAACAAGCACTTTTCGACTAGAAATATCGCAATATTTTCATAACAGAACATACATGATAACATTCGTCGAAAACCATACATGATATAGTTCGTTGAAACCATGTTTCTGGAAGCTTTTAAAATATGAACATATGAGTTACGGAAGGGTTGATGAAATAGCCGAAGAAGTTACATCATTTAAAAGTCAGATATAAGCAGACCGAATGTAAATTTAATTTTATGGATGTTGCATTCTGGATTATTTGCATTTTTATAAGTATACATAAAGATTCTATTGCTTCTGTTCATTGTAAATGAATACATTCGATTTTTACATTTCCTATATATTCCGGTACACCTTACATTAAAGGACTAACAAACAAGATATACAGAAACAGCGTTTTTAACGAGAATATTATGAGAACCGCATTAGGAGGAAAGATCTTCTTAAATGCAAGGATAGGTACTTACTAAGACTTAATTTTCCTCAATTTAATGTCCAGAGGAGAATAGTTTTTCAGTTTTGAGACAAAATGCAGACACTTGAAGTGAAAATTTCAATGAGTTCCAGTCAATCTGAATATTGAATATCGTATCAATACAACTAGCAGTTTCCATAGTTTATGAAACTATTCATAGGTGGTTTGTTCGATCAAGAACTGTGAAGTTTTTTTAAAGGAAACGAACAAATGGAAAAAAAAATTGTAAGATGACCAACTAATAGTTTTGAAATTGCCCAACTGTCAATTTCGGTTTGTAAACCTTAACTCAAAAACAAAGAAACATTCATGGTATAATTCGATTATCACGAAATTTTTATTTTGTACATGCATTCTAGATATCCTTCCTACAGAAATGGTTTGAATCCCGTATCAAAATCTCCCGAATAAAAAGTATCAAACTACGCATGAAAAGAGTTTCCAGATCAAATCCAATGTTATCGTCCTCGGGCGAATTGTTGGTTGTTACATCTAACATGAAAAATTATCTTCTTCTTTGTTTTGTGTTTACGTTTAGCAATGCAGCTGTTGTTCGTATCGTTCACCGCTTGATCATAATGATTTAAAGATTGTAAACGTCGAAGCTTCCGACTTGAGGAGGGTGCGGTATTCGATGTTGCCGGCACTTTTTTTCATTCATGTAATGGTTTTTATTTTATTGAGAAATTATCGTTATCAAATTTTCCTGACTCAGATACAGTTGAAAGGCATGAATAATATTCGATATAGATTTTTATATTTGAAAAGCATTTGAAGTTGTAAAGAATCAATTTCGTAAATTTGTGATCCTCTGATCTGTTGAAGTTCGTCCAAAACTTTTTGATTTACGGAAAACTTTGTTTCTTTGATGAATTTTGTTCGTGTTATGCCTGTTTGTTTCAGTTAACGAAGCCTGAAATCAATTTTTTTCCGGAATGAACTGCATTTTTGATATGTCATAACAGTAAGGAACAAACAATTCCTTTGAAATATTCTCGAAAACGAGAATGAGAATATGTATGTAGAGCTGAAAATTTCTAATGAATAAAACAGCCTTCTCCATTGTCGTAGTGTGCATTTTGACCAATTATCGAAGCATTTTGTATTTGCTTTCTTTCTCAGTTGCTATATTCATTACGTAGAGTTGACGAAGACGAAATTATGTTCATGATTATAATAAAACAAGGCATGCCAAACAACATAGTGTTTGAGAAATGTCTTGTTTGAGTTCAAGAAAAATGTTGGAAGAAATAATCAATATTGCTTGCATTTGGATAGCGTCATATGCTGTCAGATTAATTTCGTTTTTCATTAACAAGAGGTTTGAGGTTTGTGAAGTGTCTGATGCGAACCTAACCTTAAAATAGGAATGAAATGAAAGTGTTCGGTTTTTTCCGATCAGCGGAAGAGTAAAATTTTGTAAAATTAATATGGAAAATTTTCTTCAATAATTATTTTTTATTGGAAATGTTAAATGAGTGAGAAACGTTTGGTTTTTTTCTCGAAACAAAGGAACAATCCCCATTCTAATTGCATTTTTTCGAAGTTTGCACTCCAGAATAGCGATTAGGAATTAAAGAGTCGCTTTTGCGATCAGACAGGATTTTGATATTTGGTACAACACGCCCAGAGCGATTGGATTTGAGTATTTTGCTAAACTCACGGAGCGATATACTCAGAACATATCAGAGTAACCAGGCCCCTCTAGGGCACTTTTGGGGCAAGTGCCAGGCCCCGCGATCGAATAGGGGCCCCGCTCAGATCAATTGTTCTGAATCAAGAAGAACGAAGATTTCCTCAATAATGTTTGAAAATTTCCCATTTCATAGAAAATTTCCTCATATTATTGTAGAACTGATTTTTTCGAAAAGACCTGAACGTTCTTTCCTTCAAAATTCCCTTTTGCGTACTAAAATTACCTTCAGGTAAAAAGGCGGGAGTGATCATTCACAAGTCCGAATGGATTGGAAATTCCCAGTTTCTATCAACAAGTTCTCGAAGGTTGCAATTTTTATGACCCTTGCTCATACTGGCATACACTAGATAAGAGCAATTATTAGCTTGTGTTATTTTTGGGGGGTTAGCCATAAAACATCTGTTCGAACCGTGTTTTTGATCACATTCTTACATTATTGTATTCATTGGGAAGCTTCCGAAGAAATCCCCATTTAACCACATAATTTCAGACATCGCTACAAGACAAGAAATCAGTGGCGTATCAGAGGGCTCCACAGAACTCGCGATGCTGGTAGGTTCTGCACTAAAGGGGCCCCCAAGCCAAACTAAAAGCATGAAATGACGCCCCAATAATTTCATTCTATTGAGAGGTTTCTCAATATACCGTCAAGCTTTTCGGTACTGTCCTTAAAAATGTCGCAAACATGTCTATCAGACTTTTGAGCTTACTCAGCTTTTGACAAGAAGTGGCCAAAAGCTGGTTATCGACAAGTTGATGGATATGTTTGTACAAAAAAATTTAAAAGGGTGATCCAATTTTCTTATAAAAATGTTTTCAAATTCCTTACCCACATTGATGTGTTTCTACCTACACCAATTTCAAGTGTTATTCAAAAACCGTCAAGTGTATTTCAGATTAATCACTTTAATAATTCAGAATGTGTCAATTGAATTTCAGATTAGTCAATTGTATTTCAGAAAACATCAAAGTATTTCGGATCACTCAATTGAATTCATTTGATATTTTCTAATATTTAATTGACGAATCTGAATAAATGGTGTAGTTTCTAGGTACTTTTATATCAGAATTTACATAATTTCGTTTAGAAATTTTTGTTTTCAATATATAAATTATTTTTATTACATTGTTCTCATTATTTCTCTATGAAAAACTTCAAGTAAAACTTATCATGAATAATAGATCTACAGAGGACACCCCAGATGGGGGGAGGCCGAATTTTGCTCCACGCCACTGCAAGAAATTTCAGGGCGAAATTCTGTAAATCGGCAAAATTCCCTCGACTTGATAATTAAATCACATCACGGCATTAGCGGCGGTAGGGAATTCCTCTGTATTTCTATTTTGTATGTGGTATTCTTCGTAGGTGCCCCATTATCCTCAAGTGCCCAGGGCCTCCTAAACGTTTAAAAACGACCCTGAGAGTAACTCGAATATATCAACTTTTTGGCTTTCAAAATGTTTCTCTGTAATCGACATTAAGTCATATGCGAACAAAACTTTTTAAAACTTGCGTTTTGCTGAAGGTTGAAGTTGAGCTTGATGTCAGGAAAGGGTATGATTGAGGTTCCATCATGTTTCATCGATTTCTAAAATATGCAACTACCTTTTCATAACGAAAATATCTGAAAACGATTTAAAGGTAGTAACAGGCAATTTTTCCCTGGAAATAAAGCACTTAATTCCATTTTTTCATATAGTATGAAATAACAAATTTTTCATTTCAAATACGAACGCAATAAATTAGAAATTGAAAAAACTGAATATGATGTCATTATCCTAGTGAAAAAATGGTTCTTAAAAGTTTCAATCGTTTTTAGATGTTTTCGAGAATGAAAAAGTTACGGCCTAATCCGAAATCTAGTCTAGAAGTACCAAAAACAGCCAAAATCAAGCAATTTGGGATGTACTCTATACAGGGTATTTCATTGGTGAATTAATATACGGTAACCTGAGCTAAAACTACCGTAGGTGTTCCAAGAGATACTTTCATCAGATTGATTCGTTTCGCGCTCGAATCTTCAATTATTCTTTTGGACGATAAATCTTGAGTAAGACCACAATAAAATGTTGTATGTTTTCAGTAACTCGAATACAGTTTGTTATTTAAGGAAGATCATAGGCATAAGTCAGGTTATTATTTCATTTTTTGTGTTTATAACTATCGATACTAGCAGAATATTGAAAATGAATGGAATCTCCAACAAACGATACAAGCATTAGAAAATCAACACTGGTCCTAATAACAACCATTTTATCTAAGTATTCTGGAAACGGTATCCATTACAAGAGAAAATTTCATCAGATTGATTTGTTTCGTTCTCGAATCTTCAATAAAATGGTGTTTATTCGAGTAACTCGAATACAATTCGATCCTTGAGAAATTCAAAAGATATAACTTAGGTTATGATGTAATTTTGTATTCTGTGTTTATGAATATCCATACGAGCGGAAAATTGAAAATGATTGGAAAATTCAAAAAACTATTAATGCATTATAGATCAAAATTCCAGAAAGAATGAAAATATTATTCCAAGTAGATTTGTACTTGACCAAGAAATTCCGTATTTGATATGTACACTGGTCCCAATAATTACCGTTTTATCTATTTCGGAAACGGTACCCATATCTACCTATACACCAATGAAACAAATTGGGACCGGTCCTCGCATATACCACAGCGTCTATAAAACTATTGGTCCGGTCCAAAAAGTACCAAAGGTCCCCACATTTACCGCTGGATCTCCGAATCGGTTCCATATGTCCCGCTGTACATATATATATAAATATATATATATATATATATTATATATATTATATATATATATATATAATATATATATATATATATATATATATATATACATATAAAAGGATAATTGACTGTTTCTATTTATAGTAAAAATGTATAATTTGGGACTGCAGTCGAATGAGAAATCTCTTTTTCTTTAAACTCAAGCTTTCAGCTTTATTTAAGCCTTCATCAGGAGACACTACAATCAATATGAATCAGCAAGGAAGTTACAATTATTATATATACATATACATATATATATATATATATATATATATATATATACGAAAGTGAAATAAAATTCAAGATCGATATTTGAAGTTCTAATCATCAGATCCATCAGAGACCATTAGTTCTTTAAATTTAAGGAAATTGATGAAAGTAATTAGTTATAGATGACAAATATTTTGACATTCAGTAGAATATAGAAATATGTATCCTTTGCATTTTCAGTAGTTTGAGTTTGAACAAAATTTATGAATAACGAAAACTAAATTCTATCTAAACTTTTTTCAAGTGATGGTATTCTCATTTTAAGGGTTAACACGGATATTATTATTATTATTATTATTATTTATTGGAATAAGAAAGGAGGCAAATAGCCTATAAACTTTCAAAATACAAAGTAAAACCAAACATATGGTGTGATACAAAAATATAAGACCTGTATACAAATATACCAAGAAAAATCCTAAACAGACCAAACTGAGAACAAAGTTCATCTAACCCCGAACAAAAAATTTTCACCCATTTCTTCCCACGCACACACATCAGCCTCGGAAATATCTGTTCAATCGGTTCTTGAAAATGTTAACCGACGGAGAACAAACCACTTCCGCGGGAAGAGAGTTCCACACATCGAAAACGCGGTTGCACAAAAACTCCTGTCTGCATCTTGACCGGAACACCTCATGTTTCAATTTATAACGATGACCACGCAAAGAATTATTGTTCATAGTGAACAGAGCACTGAGATCACTGCCGAAAAAACCGTGCATTGCCCGGAATGTCACCATTAAGTCACCACGCTCGCGACGCTTCATGAAAGAGGTGAGGTCGAAACTCCGCAATCTGACTTCATAAGAAGGTCGTCGGGAGCCATAAGGTATTCTGGTTGCCCTGCGTTGAATACCCTCTAGAAGTTGTTGATCCTGCACTAGGGAGGGATACCAGACAGGACCTGCATACTCCAGATGGGGTCGAATATATGATGCATACAGTATTCTGCAGGTCTTAACTGAACAAAGGGGAAAGGACTTCCGCATGAGGTACAGAACCTTATTTGCTCGTGCACAGACATTCCGAACATGAGCCGACCAGCTCAAGTCATGTGAAATAGTCACTCCAAGATCGCAATGCTGTGTGACAGATTCAATTCCTACACCGTTCAGGAAATTTTCATGACGTGGATTGTTCTTGCCAAGATGAAGCACTTTGCACTTCTGTACGTTTAAAGGTAGTAGCCAATCACACGACCACCTATACACAGTATCGAGATCGCACTGCAATTGATTCACGTTCGAAGAATCCGAATAGAACTTGATATCATCAGCGTAGCATGCACATGAACTCTTCAGAGATGACGGAAGGTCAGAAACATACAACAAGAACAGCAGTGGTCCGAGCACAGACCCCTGGGGAACACCACTGGTTACATCAAATAGAGCAGATAAAGAATTGCCGACTTTGACAGAGAACTGACGGGAGCTGAGGAAAGATTCAATCCATTTACACAGAGTTCCTCGAATACCAAAATGCTCAAGCTTGTATAGCAGATGTTTCTTCGGAACACGGTCGAAAGCACTGGCAAAATCTAAATAAATTACATCGACTGGTATTCTGGCATCGATTCGCTTAGTCCATTCGTTCACACATTGTAGAAGACACCGGATGACAGATCTGCCCTTCAAAAAGCCATGTTGCTCCTCCGGTAATATTCTGTTGCTGCCGAAAAAGCGCAACATCTTTTGAGAAATGATCCTCTCAGCTATTCTGGATACAATAGGCAGTACACTGATTGGTCTGTAGTTAGAAGGAAGAGTTCTATCTCCCTTCTTGAAAATTGGGGTTACATTAGCAATCTTCCAGGATTTAGGCACCACAGAAGTCTCCAATGACATATTCATTATTCTCGTTAACGGAGAAGCAAGACAACTTGCGCACTTCCGGAGCAATACAGCAGCAATCCCATCCGGACCAGGGGCAGTAGATGGATCCAGATGTCTCAAATGAAAAGCCACCTCATCTTCAGTGATCTTCACATTCAGCAAGCTGGACGAAGAACGTGGGGTATTGATTGTTGGCAGAAAACCATCACGTTGAGATTTGAATACTTCAGAGAACACATCTCCCAACACTGCAGCCGTCTCGTCATCGTTCCCACACATCTGCCCATTAGATGTTTTAATAACAGGGGTACAAACTTTAGAGCTGATCGAAGATCGTACATGCTTGTAAAACCGTTTACGATTACCGGAAGACACAAGTGACTCCTCATATGACCTCCTGGCATTGCGGATGGTAACGGAGAGTGTGTTGGAGAAGGAGCGATGTGCAATATAGTTTTCATTCGATTTATGACGTAAGTAGCGTTGCCAAAGTCCTCGCTTTCTCCTCAGCATATCCAAAATATCCCCCGAGAGCCAGGGTCTTCCAGGAACAGTCTTCACAACTATGCTTCGCGAACAATTAGAGATCTCCCTACTTAAGCTTTCGTGAACCAGACCCCATGCCACATCAACATCATCAGTGGAGTCAAGCAGCAGCCCCCAATCTATACCAGAAAGACGGGTTAGAAGTGAATCGTAGTTTACTATAGTTCTCGTACAGGCAGATAACGCAGGCCGAGGCACGGCAATGAACTGAAGAGTGGCAAAAATAACCGAATGATCAGACCTGCTCACAGGATCAAGATGACGAACCTCAGAAATGAGATCATGTCGCTAATCAACAGCAAATCAAGCAATGAAGAGTTCTGGCCAGGAGCAAATCTGGTGGGCCTGTCAATCACCTGAGTAAGTCCCGCCTCATCCAAAGCTGCTAGGAATCGGGATGCTACGGAAGTATCGGAGGAAGGTGCTGTAACAGGCCAATGAATCTCCCAAAATTAAAGTCACCTGCGATAAGGACATTCTGGTTGCGTTGGGAAACAGAAACTAGTGAATCGAACAAAAGGAGATCGCTAGGCGAGGGACGAGGCCGATAGACGCAACCCACCACAACTGAAAACCCTGCAGAGGTAATCTCCAAAAATAAGTTGTCAATGCCCGGAATATTATGTTTTATCTCATTTATTCTGAAGGAATCGGAAATAGTCTGCTTCACCCATATACATACTCCATTATAGCCTACGTTTGAAGTGCTATCGCATCGATAAACAATATAACCGGGAATAGCTACCAAGCTATCAGGAATGTCTGCATGCAACCAGGACTCAGTGATACATACTAAGTCAGGATTTAGGTTTATAACGGTGGCACAAAACTCCTGAAATTTATTTTTAATCGAGCGTAAGTTAGTATATAGCAGGGACCATTGTACGAAATCTTTTACTAGTTTTTTTGAGATGCCACAGATTTACAATCTATCACAGTTGGCACACCCTTGATATATTTTATGGTCAGGTTTGACTCACCACCGGTTTGTCTCCGCTTCAACTCCTCACGTGCATCCTGCAGCAATCTCGCCTGCAACGGCGTTATATCATCTGTAATGACAACCTCCCGGAATCTACTCGAAGTACCTAAAATTTTTCTATTTCTCAGAATATTTCGGACTGTTACAGGGTTTGAAAAACATGTAAGAATGGGTCTAGGGCTCTGTCTAGTCGTGGAGCCAACTCTCGAGCATGACATGATATGTCATGTCATGGGAGATATGTGATCAACCACATCCTTCACGACACTCAAAATATCTGCTCCATTAGGCAACTCAGGCAGATTACGCACCATAATATTGTGCGATCGACGGACGCGTTCCATCATCTCGAATGAATCTTCAGATGAAGCAGAAGGAACCAATTCAAGTCGATCAGTCCTGGAGCCAAGATTAAGGATGTCTTTTTCAGCAGTGGAAATTTGCTCCGATAACAATTTCAAAGATGACTTATGACTACTCAGCTCCTCGGAATGCTTATTGATGAGTTCATCATGTCTTCGCATGGCAGCAGAAATTTTATCAACCTTTGCATCGATAGCTGCGATGTCGCTTACCGCCAAAGATAAAGCTCCCGAAAGAGAATCAAGTTTACTCATCATTAGCTTGAACTCCCGCATTGTTATTGGTGCGCTATCATCCCCCGATGACGACCGTTGGCTCGAAACGTTGTCCACAGATAAGTTGTCCACCTTTCTTGCTCTCCTGGAAGAGGTGCAATAAGAACAGGACCATTTTGTGCCGAGATCCTCCATAGTCTTCTTATCATTAGATGTTAAATTAGCACATTGTAAGTGAAATTGGCTAGAACATGAGGAGCACGCAATAAGTTCCCCGGATTTCGCAGTTGATCTCGAGCAACTCAAACAAGTCGGCATTGTTGGCAGGATGAATTAAATCGTAAAAATTCTATGATGTATGGACTCCTTAAGATGGAAATTTAAACGTTATCTCTCACAGCACGCAGAGATAAGATAACGGAGATTATCAGCCAGGAGATTATGAACTATAAATAAACTAAACAGTGTCTATACTAGTGTACTTTACCCGTTTATTGGAAAAAGTATATAACTACGGGTTCGTGGAAGATTTCACCTTGCCATATGAACAGTCACAAATTCAAAATTTTTCAGTTTCAACTGCCTTCAAATATGAACCAAAACTTCGGAGCACAAATCGAAACGAACTCTTCAGCTAAAGCATCACACACAATATGTTTTAAATTTTTGTCAATATCAATCAGTAGGGCATAGACAGAACTCAAGGAATCAACGTCTTTTTTGAATTAATACTATCATCATTTCGTGCAATACTGATCATTTCTAATAATATTCTTTTCCTGATGTTTGTTTCACCGTCTAACACTTCAACTTCCTCAAATGAATTTTATCTCACTTTCGTAAGTTTTATATATATGTATATATATACATATATATATTATATATATACATATATATATATATATATATATATAATATATATATTTATATATATATATTCTTTTGAATAAGAGAGCTAAAATAATACAATAAATGTTGAAACAAAAAGAACCTAAGCTGAGGTAAAAAAAAGGAACGGGGTACCACAACATTCTTCGTATGATACTATAGTATCATACGATACTTTCATCACCAGTATCATACTATAGAGCCAGGGGAAAAAACCTCAGCCGAAAAAACCTGTCTCCCCGTTAAAAAAATAAAATAAAATTGTTGTATCTGAATATTCTATATACAAGGACATCACGATCAGCATATATACATATGTATTTGTATATATAATAATTGTAATTTTCCTTGCTGATTCATACTGATTGTAGTGTCTCCTGATGAAGGCTTAAATAAAGCTGAAAGCTTGAGTTTAAAGAAAAAAGAGATTTCTCATTCGACTGCAGTCCCAAATAATACATTTTTACTCTATATATATATATACAGGGTGTCCGGGGACTAACTGTACATACTCTTAGCAGAGATAGAGTTGGACTAGGTGATTACTGATTGACTATAAAAATTTAATTTCTGGATTTCCCTAGAAAGCTACAGGGTGATTTTCCAACTTCATGTAAATACTTAGACCATCATAAAACCCAAACTTATTGACGGATATTATTGAAACTTGAGAGGTTATTGGCACATGCTAAGGTCGAGACAGAAAGATATCAATTATTTCATTATTCCAGGGCCGGACTCATTAATCTTCATTTGAAGTGTTGGGGGTAAAACAAACACTTTGTATTTCGAATTACAAATAATTTATTCGCTTTTTAGAAAGAAGCTAAATTATGCTTCAATTTGAGATATCGCGTAAAGTTGTCACATCAACAATTATTTTTCTTTGAATTTTTGAATTTGGATAAACTTCGAAAAATTGAATTTTTCACCATGAAGAGAAATAAAAATATCTTGTTTGAATACAATATGCGAAAGTATTAGTAGAAAATTTTCAAGAAAGTTCAGAGCTTTAATAAGAACATTCCATAACGAAACAAAAACAAATGAAAGAAACTAAAATACAGTGAAGAGTACCTAATAAAAATGAAAATAGAAACGAATGAATTGCTTAGTCAACATTATTTTAGAAGTGGTTCGGAATGACAACCATTAGCTTGTATACATTGCTCTTGCCGATTTACTGATTCACTTAGAGGTTTTTACATTGGACGAAGTGTCACTTTGGTTTATATCTTTGTTGTCGAACACCCGGTATACATACGAATAATTTTGAAATATGCTCATGTATACCCTATACACTTAACCAATTTTTTTTTTTTGATATATCTTCATTTACTCCATCGCAATGAGCTCCGAGTCTGGGGGTGGCCACCCAGTATATCAACAAATATTTATAGTCTTCCTCACCTTCAGTAACTTTTTAAAGAGAATTTATTATTCATTTTCGACCTTCTGTTCAGGTAAATTAATTCTATTTTTCGAAGTTTATCCAAATTCAAAAATTCATAAAAAAATAATTGTTGATGTGACAACTTTGGGCGATATCACAAATTGAAGCATACATTAGCTTTTTCTAAAAGCGAATAAATTATTTGTAATTCGAAATACAAAGTGTTTGTTCCACCCTGAAATGAAGATTAATGAGTCCGGCCCTGGAATAATGAAATAATTGATATCGTTCTGACTCGACCTTAGCATGTGCCAATAACCTCCCAAGTTTCAATAATATCCGTCAATGAGTTTGGGTTTTATGATGGTCTAAGTATTTACATGAAGTTGGAAAATCACCCTGTAGCTTTCTAGGGAAATCCAGAAATTAATTTTTTATAGTCAATCAGTAATCACCTTGTCCAACTCTATCTCTGGTTGGAGTATGTACAGTTATATATATATATATATATATATATATATATATATATATATATATATATATATTATATATATATTTATATATATATATATTATATATATATATATATATGCTATGGGAATATCCATATGATATGCGTTTAGAATATTATTTATATACCAATAAATACTATTAAATAATATTCTAAACGCATATCATATGGATATTCCCATAGCATATACCAGTCATATTTGGGATGGTATATATCTGGAATATTCCTTTGAGAGCAGATATATTTGATATATTTTTTGCATATGCCTCGCATATTGCAATATCTTTTGGCTTAATGGCAGATTGGAGGAATATTCCGGGAATATAGGGTGCCGTCTGGGGTTTAGCGCAACACATAGTGTACAGGACAATTTTATGTCCCTAATAGTTTATTATAATATTAGAGTTGCTTTTTTGAGGCAGTACGAAGTCTGCCGGGTAAGCTAGTAGGATATATAATCAAGCCGAGTGCGCTCTGCTAAGGGAGAGGATTCGTTATTCTCCTCAGAAACTTGTCAGCATCGATGAGGAAATCGGACAAATAGGAAATGATCTAGTAGGAACCTTAACACCAACAGACTGGACTTCTGTCAATAACATAACCCAGAAATCCAAGAAGGGACAAATGTACAGTAATACTAAAGGCCTCAAAAATAAATTGTCACGGTTGCAGAAATTATCTGTTTCTTCAGTTCCGAACATGGAAAAAACTGTTTTTAACTTGTCCAAGTGAACATCAACACAAGAGGAGAAATTCATCCTTTAAAGAGGAAACAATTTCTCCATTCGAACAAAACAAATTCCTGTAGAGAATATAATAGCCAATGTTGAGGCAGCAATTTGGTCCTTACCTGAGGCTACGGCTGAAGAAGTGAGGACTGAAGCCTCAAGAATCATCAGGAAGGCTAAACCTCCAAAAAATAATATAAATTTCAGGGAACACCAAGCCATAAAGAGTTTCAATGAGGATACATACATTGTGATCCTTCCAGCTGACAAAGGAAACGCGACGGTAGTGATGGACACCTCCGACTATTATTCCAAAATGAGGGAGTTGTTAGACCCCTCAAACTACAGGAAACTTAAAAGAGATCCTACCTTGTTCGAGAGTTTCTTCTCTCGATGAAGAACTTAAAAAGAGGATTTGTAAGAGTGAAGCAAAGGCTCCGCGTATATACGGACTTCCGAAAATTCACAAGGATAATGTCCCATTGAGACCTATTGTTAGCACCATCGATTCACCAACATACGACTTAGCCAAAGTTTTAAGGACTATGTTGAGACCTTATGTTGGAAATACGGCCACTTTCGTCACGGACTCTACTCAGTTTGTAGAAAAACTGCAAAATATTCAGTTGGGACCGAATGACCGACTCGTTAGTTTTGATGTTGTGTCCTTGTTCACACTAATTCCCATCAGGGAATCGCTCAACTACATGTCTGAGATATTCCCGAATGACATAACAAGGCTCATATCATCCAGCTATTTCCAGTGGAAAGGCGAATTCTATGAGCAAATAGGAGGCTGCGCCATGGGAAACCCTCCAAGTCCTGCAATTGCAAATTTCGTCATGGAGAAATTCGAACAAAGTGCAATTGAAGCGGCAACAAAGAAACCATCTATATGGATACTTTTGTCGTTTGGAGTCATGGATTTGAAGAATTGGATGCTTTCCTATCGCAGTAGACACCCAAATATTCAATTCACTATGGAAATTGAAAAGGATGGTGCTCTACTCTTTGTAGGCGTCTTGGTTACTAGAAAGCCTAATGGGAAGCTAGGACACAGGGTTTATAGAAAACCAACTCACACCGACAGGTATCTACACAAGCAGTCCAATCATCATCCTCAACAGAAACGAGGAGTTATGAAAACACTCATAGACAGAGCCCGACGATTGTGCGAAACGGAATTTCTGGAGGATGAACTTGAACATCAACAGCATGCATTCGTCGCTTACGGATGTAATGTTACGGAAATTCAGAGGGCAATAAGACCAAAACTTTCCACACGTCACACTCTCTCCCACACATCATAACTCTCCCCCAATGGGGGAAGAGCTATCTTACCATATATCCCCAAGGTCACCGTTAGAATTGGTAGAATACTAAAAAAGCACAATATAGAAACTGTCTATAAGCCAACCCAAATGATCAGAACTACCAAAGACAAAGTCGACTCTCTCAACTCGATATTTACAGAATACCTTGTGACTGCGGCAAAGTCTACATTGGTACAACGAAGCGAAGTATCAATACTAGAATTAAGGAGCATGAACGATGCTGTCGACTCAATCAGACAGAAAAAACCGCACTAGCGGAACATGCTCAAATAGATGGATACAATATTGTTTTCTCAGAGGCAAAGGCTATTTCGAACATCAAAAGTTTCTATCCTAGGAAGAATATAGACCATTGAGATATATAAACATAAGAACAACAGGAACAGAAGGGAAGAAACTCCTTTGGTACATAGCGCATGGTTGCCGGTGTTGAAAAAGGCTAAAATCAAGCCAATACGAAGTGGGAGCGATGGACCAATCAACATCGCGCGCGAAAACCACTACCTTCTCCCGCCAATGATCAGGGTATAAGTTTCGCCAACGGATCGAATCCATCATCACTTTCAGAAATTCAGCGGTCGAGTTACAACCTCAGACCAAGAATCCTCTTAAGATGCCTACCGCAGTTGTGGACGAAACGTTAGGTGAAATCATTCCTAATAGGCCACGGCCAGTAAGCCAGGAAGACTCTCTTAATGTCATGAAAGATGTTGTTTGTAGTGTAGGAAGTAGTTTTTATTTGGGATGGAAATATTGAACAGAGATGATTTAATTGTACCATAATAATACCATAATACCATTTTTTATTCCACTAAATTTATAGGTAAGTCACAAACAAATACACATATATACACACAATTATACCAACTCAATACAAATAAATATAATAAATATTAAATATATGAGATGACTAGAATTTGTGGCACATAATTCATTCATAGACTAGAAGGCATTTTATCCTAAGTGTTCACGCAAAGTGAACGTTCTACAATTCAATGGTATATTTCAGGTAATATTTTCATTCATTTATTCGAATATGCCACCTAAAAGTGACGCTGGCAGTATTGCACTGAATAAATTAGTTGATAAAAGAGCCAATATTTTTTCCATTGTGACTGGAATTAGGAATAGAGTGAAATCTTATGACGCTTCTAAATTATTCGAATTGCAAGCTTACCAAGAGAAGATTCCTGACTATGAATCCAAGTTCCAAGATATACAGGAGGAAATAATGGATCTAAACGCTGAATTGCCAACGCAAGAGCGTTTGGATACTGCTAATGCAGAACTAGCTTTTACAGAAGTAGTTACAAATATAAGGGCGTTATTTCTGCTTCTGAAACGTCAAGAATCAACTTCGAATAATCAAAAAATATCGAATTCACAATCTGATTCGCCTTTTTTGCTTCCAAAAATAAACATACGCACCTTCACTGGTGATAGAGCAGAATGGCCAGAGTTCTTTCAGTTATATAATTCACTAGTTCACGAAAATAACAATTTAGCTCCGATTCAAAAGTGCTCGCTATCATATCAGGATTGCAATTATCAAATGATAATTATAGTTTAGCTTGTGAAGCTCTAAAATCTCGTTTTCAGAATCCACGCCGATTAGCAACTATGTATTTAAATAATATTTTTCATCACAAGTCTTCAACGAGTAATTCAGTCTCCAATCTGGAGGAATTTCTGAACTGTCATCAAAGCGCCGTGAATGCAATAAAGGTTCTAAATATACGGAATTTAGCAGATTTCTTATTTTTCTCACTCGCACTTTGTAACCTTGATCCCCACACTAGAAAGGCATTCGAAAGTCAATTAGGTTCATCGGAAATTCCAGAGTACAAAACATTAATAGATTTTGTCACTCAACAATTAAAAGCTCAAGAATATTGCTAGCCAAACTCTTCAGTACCCGCAACTTTAATTCGATTCATGAACTCTAATAAAAATAAGGGTCAAAACATGCTGATCACCAACTCTGCATCCACCTCTCGGAATCAAAGTTCCCATGATCAAACAACGTTCCGAAAGTTCCGTTGTCCTAAGTGCCATGAAGCTCACCCTCTGTTCATATGTCCTCAGTATATAAGTATGCTTAGCCCTTTCCAGCCCAGTGATGCCATTTGGCATCATCATAAATAATTGCTTCTACCAATCCCTAGACAGTACTGAAAACCTTCTTGTTGATATTTCTTATTCCTAGAAAGGGCATTAGTTGTATGGACATCAAAAATTTCTAGTATAGAGTTCTCTATTTATTTTTATGCACATTTACATGTTTGCATTTCCTACTGCTAACATAAATTAGTGAACAGTGAAATTTCTAGTATAATTACTTTCAAATTGCGCTATATACAGACTTGATAAAAATCGAGGTGAGTAATCATGCTTTAGTTTATTCAATAATAGTTTTTGCTTATAGAAATTAATATCATAATTTACCCCACCACCCCCAAAAAGTTATGATTCCATTTGGAATCATTGGGCTTCATACTATACAGATATTGTCTTTCATATTGAATATATATTTGAATGAAATATTCATAGAAATAATATCATATTTGTAGAAATAATATTGTATCTGTAGAAATGTTTTTTCATTTATTCAGGTTGAAATCACGTGTGTTGGGTTGACGGAAAAAAAAAGAAAAGCATCTATTTCAAATTCGAGAAATTCAGCTATCTCATTTCGAAATTGAGGGGACCCCCGCATTCTTTAATAAAGAATCTCCCGCTTACCGCATCGAACTATTCTATTGCTTACAATGCTCTTCGAGACCGGTATGATAAGCGCCTGCAGGCAGTAAATGCTTGGAAGGCCTTGCAAGGCTGTCCCACTGCTTCCAAAGGAGAGCACCAAACTCTCCGCAATATAATAGATACATTCTTGGAAAATCTCGAAATCCTGAGAACCATGAACTACGAGGTTGATAAGTGAGATTTCATCACCACAAATATGTTGTTAGATCGAATTGATGCATTTGCATCAATTCGCATATTTATGCGGAAAGATTTGGAGCAACACTTCGCCTCTAATGAAATGCCGCGATACGCGGAGGTAACCAATTTTATTATAGAACAATGTAACGTTTTAGAAACCTATTCCTTATGCGCACCTAACAATCCTGATTATTCCAAGTCAAAATTCAGTAATACTAAAATTCATAGTAGAGCATTTTTGTCGAAAACTGACGATTCCGCGAAAACCCCACAAAAGGCAGATTGTTCAATGTGCGGCGGTGAACATACCATTTAGGGTTGTCCGAAATTTCTTGCAAAACCGGTCACAGAACGTTTTGATTACATCAAAAATAAGAAGGCCTGCGTCATCTGCCTATCTAAATCACATTCAGTATCTAAATGCAACTCCAGAGGTCGTTGTAAAACCTGCCAAAAACAACATCACACGTCCTTACATTTTTCAGAAAATTCTCCAGAACAGGTTACTGAGAAAACCGACGTTATCGCTATGCTCACAAATAGAGATGAGGAAGTTTTACTACCTACTGCATTATTGAATATTCGCGACGCATTAGGCAACGTTTTAGTAGCAAGAACAATCTTGGACTCGGGATCTCAGTCTAGTTTCGTTACGAAAAGATTCGCGAAAACTTTAGGCTTCCGAAAATTCAATATCGTGACGACTCTTCATGGACTCGAAAGGATGAACATGTCTGCCAAATCAGGCATACATGGCAAAATTTTTGGTCATGAACGGGACTTCGAACTTGTGGTAGATTTTATCATACTTGACAAAATCTGTGATGAAGCGCCATCGTACGATTTTAACTTTGATAAAATACAGCATCTTCAGGGTTGCGTTCGGAATCAACGTCGAACGTTGTCCGGTGTGCGCCCAAGCCGTTCGGAATCGACGTCGGGTAGATTTTACCCCTGTTCGGAATCACTTGGGACGTTCGTCCGGATGTACAACTTTGCAGCCAAGAAAATAGGTAGGTAACAATTACTCGTCTTGCGCAGATATCGTTTATTTACACATATTCGAATTTTGAAAGTGTGTTTTACTGTGGAATTTCTAGTATTTAGTTTCTTAAGGCAGTTTATTATTTATAATTTTTCAAGATGAGTTTAATTTCAAATTTTACACACTTGATAGTCTAGGATATTGTTGCGACCACGCAAGATTTATTTTCATTTTTTTATTGATAAAATATTATTTTAAAATGGATATACAAAAATTCATACTTCAGTTTGCAATTTTCTACACTATCAAATTCACCTAATATTAAGCATTGTTTTTATTCAGTCTTCCCCCGTACATGCCTTCAAATCTCTCCTTCATCGGTGTGCAAGGAAGACATATGTTCTGAAAACACATGTTAAGGAACAATTCAATTCAATGAAATCTCTCGACTGTAACGAATCTGTGCTCAAGTGCGAGATCAATTTCGACATTTCCACCATTTCCAAACATTTAAAATTTTCAACTTTTCACACGTTTTAGAACTTAAAGATTTTCGACAGTAAGACTACTGATAGTGAAACTCTGGCCAGAGTATGAGTGGAACGAGTTTCATCGGCGTGAAGAACATTCATCCAACATCCAACACCCAAGGTTAAGTCCGGCAAAAATGTAGGATTTGAAGGTTTTTCTGAACATCTGAAAATTTTATAGTATACTACATCTCAATCCACCAGATATACTCAATGGAATAATTTATTCACAAGGAAAATGAGGTACACCTCCAAAATATTCAAGGTTTATTAAAAATGAATTATGTTTATTAACCAATATAAATACAGGAGAAAAAGGCACTTGTCTGTGGTAAAAAAACATTTTTATATAGATTGATAAATACATATAGTGGTGAGTTTATTATTCATTTGTTACAAATCCAAATTCAGTGTTGAAGGTAATTATTTGGAAAAAGCAAGTAAGTATTCGCAAAACCAAGTTAAAAATTATTATCAAATGAAATTATTTCTATTCCAGATACCCAGGAGTTCCAGTGCTGGCGTTCTATCCAATCTCCTATCTGTTTGCTGAAGTTGGAATGCAACCCAATGTTTCTCAAGTGTTCTGGAAGCCTGTCAGTGGCGGCTTTAGGGGGTGGCGAACGGGGCAATCGCCCGGGGCCTCGCTCTTGGTGGGGCCTCGCGCGCAACAACCCGAGCAAATTTTGATATTGATTTAGATCCCTACTTATTTATAAAGGTTTGAACATAAAGGTAAATTCGAAAAACGTTAGTTAACCAATACATTCATTCAGAACAAAATTGAAGAATCCATTTTGTAGTTTTTGAATATTGCGCTTTGTTGGAACGTCCGAATGGGTAATTGAGGCACCAGATATCTGATCCACCAGATCAGTAAGGAGAAAAGAATGCACCACAACACAATTAGGGTAAAAATTATCTAAGTATTTAGGAACAATGTTTACTTATCCCAGATGTTGGAACCTCATAAAATATTTATAGCCCTGTTGACCGTTATTCGGCGATCCCTTTGAATTATTCGTTGAATTATCGTCTTATGAATGAATTCATTCCATTGTAGAGAATTGCGGAAGGAGGAGAGCGAAATCTGTTTTTTTTTCAAACCTATTGATTAGGGATAAGAATATTGGGTTCAGTTTTGTTATATTCTATTTCTTCTGATGAAAAACTTCCATTGTTTTCGGTTCTTCATTTATATTTAGAGGTCATATTCACATTTTTCGAATAAATTCAAATTTTACTTGTCATTGAATTGAGAAATTAATTCAATTCGTTAGTTGCTCAAGCCGTTCTTGTAAGTATAAATTTGGATACCAACTATGCAATGAATTTATCCAATACATAATACTTCATAATAATAATAATAATAATAATAATATTAATTTATTTCGAAAAATCATTCTCACAATCGTACAGCACTACCCGCATACAAAAAAAAATCAATCCCTACGTCTCAAAAATTCTGACACATTATATGGCTCCCATTCCATTAATAGATTGAACAGTTTTTTCCTGTAATCATTGAAACATAATGTTTGTTTTATATCATTGGGCAGAGAATTGAACAGTTTGATCGATATATATGTGCATCCCTTCTCAGTTGACGAAAATTTATGCTTAGGATACATATACAGGTTGTGACGAGTGTCATAGGTTTGTGAGCTTTTGAATTTCAAAAACTTATCTGGATTGTTGAAGGAAAATTGTAATAATTTATAAATGTATAGACCTGTCAAAGTAAGCAAATTATTCTTCCTGAAAATTCCTCTACATGATTGCACATAACTTAAATCGAATATACAGGGTATTGCCATCTTCTGAACTCTGAATATTGATTCAGCGTACACACTATTCCCCCAGAAAATTAAACCATATGTCATAATAGATTGAAAATAAGAGTAATAAACATTCATCAGAAATGGCAAACCCACATCTTTTTTCAAAACTCGAAGAGCGTAAACAGCGGACTTCAATCTGCCTATCACACTCTCCGCATGAAGCTGCCAACCCAAGCGCTGCTCAATTGACAATCCCAATAACGGGTGTGTTCTACATATTGATTATGTTCATCGGGAAGATAAATCCGTTGAGATTGCTCCACTGCTCCACGTGTGAACTGGATGCACTTCGTTTTGCTCTCATTCACCAATAAATTATGTCGTGAGCACCAATACTGAAGGGCATCAAACAATTTTTGCTTTAAAATACGTAGCTCAGTGAGGTTTGCAGCAGTCAGTAGGACATTGGTGTCATCTGCGTAGTTGGTGAAAAAATCTGTAGGATTAGGTGTTATATCGGGGAGATCATTGACATATATGATGAATATAACGGGTCCAAGCATACTACCCTGTGGGACACCCTGCGTCACAAGAGCCTCTCGAGAAGAGTATCGCTTTCCATCCATCGTGAGTGACACGGTCTGTGTTCGTCCTTCCAGATGACTCCTAATAAGGTTCAATTGTTTATCACGAACACCATAGACTTCCAACTTCTCCAGTAAGATCTCATGTATTACCGAGTCGAACGCCTTCGAAAAATCTATGAAGATTCCCATCGAAATAGAATCCTCCTCGAAAGCATCCATGACCCCTGCCAAAGAATCATAGATGGCTGTTTCCGTACTTCGTCCTCTTACATATCCATGCTGGCTGTTATTGATGACTCTGAATTTTTTGAAAAATTTCAAAAGTCTTTCACATAGAATTTTCTCAAAAAGTTTGGAGAAACTCGTGAGAAGACTAATTGGCCTATAATTTTCCAAATTATTCGGGTTATCTTTCTTGTAAAGAGGTTTTATTATTGCTTTTTTCAGCAAGTTAGGAAATACTCCTTCTTTGAAACTATTATTCAAAATAAATTTCAGTGGCTTAACAATGAGGTGAATCGACTTCTTTATTACATCCATTCGTACTTCATCATAGCCACAACTTTTTTTATTTGGCAAAGATCTCACGGTTTTAAATATTTCTTCTTCTTCGATATCGAAAAAAAAGAAACTTTTTTCATTTCTTATAATCCGAGATGTACTGCTTGATATTGGCATATTTGAGGGTATATTATATTGAGAAAAGTAGTGACTAAAGTTTTCTACTATGATATCTGGAGATCCAGATATCTTTAGGTCAGATGTTTTTCTGCTTTTCCCTAACTTTTCATCAACAATCCTCCATAAAGTTTTAGATTTATTAACTGAATCATTGTACAACTTCAGATTTAATTTCTGTATTTCCTCTTTCAACTTGAAATCGTATGATTTCTTGAGATTTTTGTAGGTGTTACACAATTCAACATTATGCATAGAAAGAGTATACACTAAATCAAGCCTATTTTTCAGAGAGACAAGGTCTTCACACTCTTGATACACTTGTTTTTTTTTAGATTTTATATTAATTTTTTTAACGGAAAACATTCATCATATAAGCCCTTGAAATGATCGAAAAACAGGGACCACTGACTATTAACTTGCTGAGGAGAAATTTCATAAAGAGTATTCCATTCCTGCTCAGAAAGCCGTTCCATAAATTTATTTAAATCATAATCGTTTATCAAGCGAAGCTCCAAGACTTCACACTCTTTTTTATTAAAATAACACTGAAACTCAAGGACTTGGGCTTCGTAATCTGAGTTTTCGCAATTGGTAATTATGTTGTCTAAACAAGAGTCGGATCCTGAACATCTTCTGGTGGGTTCAGTAATAGTAAGCTTTGCATTGAATGAGTCTAGAATATCTATGAATATTTGCTTATTAGGATCAGTACTACTTGGTTCTAAGTGAATATTAAAATCACCTGCAATAAAATATAAAACATTCATTTCAGTTAGTCTCTGTAACAGAACGTTCAACTTCTAGAAGAAAGTTTTCACGTCAGTTCTAGATGGATGCTGTGATCTATAAATCGAACATATCAAAACATATTCATCACATTCAATGTTTACCTTCATCGCAGAGCACTCGAACGAATAAGACACGCTGAGCCGCGCAAACTCCCCGAATTCTGTTGCGGAAACAAAGACATCGCGCCTACAATACAACGCACTACCGCCGTGCTGTCCCCTTCTTCTACAGAAAGATGAGATCAAATCGAAATTGGAAATTCCATAAACTCTTAATTCCTGCGTCGACTTCCAATGTTCTGTGACTGCAAGGAAATGACAGTTGTGATTGTTTACATAATTGTCCAATCTTGATAATACATTTCCTATGGATTGTAAATTTATATGTATTATCTTATGGGGACTATCTAACCTATCTGGGATATAACTTGATGGTTTTATTTCTTTTCTTTCGGCTTCAACAGACGGAAAAAAAAATTATTTATCCTTGTACCTTTAGGCCAGATATTAGGTTCCTTTACTCTGTCAAAGTCTTCGGAGTGAACTGATATTTCATTCAGTATATCGGATAATCAAAAGTATCCAAGTTGCACAACACTACCACAAACTGCTCAGAGCTTTAGGACTTGATACAACTGGGACTTCACGCCCTCAATCAAACTCATAATTAGTGGCTCCTCTATCGCTCGGACAATCCCACGAAAAGTCATATATGGATTTTTTAGACAAATTTTCGATGAAAATATCGTAAAAAACCACTGTTCCCAATGGAAATATGCATACAAGATGGCGCCATAGTGAAGAACCCAAAAAGTGTGAAAAAACTGTGTGTTACTTAAAAATTATTTCTGACCCTCTGTGACTCTGTGCGAAATTCAACAGGATTTTCGAAATGAGTTCAAAAAGAAAACGAGCAATCAAAAGAAAGCAGGAATGATGATCAAAAAACCTCTACGAAACATTCATTGCCTGTAAGTGATTCTAATCCTGATCCAGCTGAAAACATTCCTTCCACATCATCATGGGTGCCGCCTGCCGCCGCAGTCAACAAGTGAAAACTGCGAGGATGAATTACCTACATAAGGGTGTCGCTAGAATTTTTTTTTTGGGGGGGGGGTAAAAAATTTGAGGACAAATAAATTGTCATGAAATGTTCCTATGTAATGATTGTATAGTTTATTTTTCGAAAGTAAATATTTTCCTGGGATGAGGGTAATTACCCCCATTACCCCTTCCCCCCCGTAGCGACGCCAGTGAATCATTATCTCTTAGCTCAACGGTGCCACCGTCAACGCAATCCAGTCAACAAGAATCTGAGCTCGAGTCAATGTCTTCATCCATGACTGCAGAAATGGAAAATCTGAATCTTCAAAATGCCCCAGGTTTGTGGCCCATAACAATTTCTGATGTATAAGACCGAACCGAGATTGTACTAAAAGGTCCAGTTCGTTACTGAGAGGTAGTTATGCCGAAACTGCATGTCGGCATTCCACGCCACTGGTGGGTGCAGTTCAGACCAGCGCTGCCACACGTGCGGAGGACGTCACCACACGATTCTGCACCTGGCACCTGCGACCCTTACATCTACCAACACGGCATCTGCGGCCACTACGTCTGCGGCCACTACATCTGTGGCCACTGCATCTGAGGATACCTCACCTGCTGCCACTACGCCCCCTTTGGCTTCCCACACCGACGAGGGATCCTCCTCGACGGACCAGCGTCCTTCTTCGCCCTCTGGGTCATCGGCGCCTTCAACTCGTCCTGCCGCCGCTCGGCGTACCGGAGTGAGGGGGAAGCTGAGGGGTTCTTAGATGGGCTCGCGTGGGACCCCTAGGGCGGTTGGCGCCACGTCTGCTCGAACTCCGCCCAATTCATCTGGAGGTGGATCCGAGTGACTCTCTGTAACTCCATCTCCTCGTCTGTTCTCTTCTTGTCATCTGTTTTCATCCCTCCGATCCTCCTTGCGTCAGACCAAGAGTCCTGACTATCTCATGCCTACCGCTTGGATCCGTTTAGATAATCAGCGGAATGTTGTCTTTAGCCGCGCCCTTATCGATTCAGGCTGCCAACATACCCTCATCACCCGAGCCTGGGCCACCAGGTTACGTCTACGCATTCATCCTGAAGCTATTCGACTTCGAACTTTAAGCAACACAGATCAGTTTCGCATCCAAGGGTACGCATATGTCCGTCTATGTCACCAAGGGGACCCTCCTCATCTTATCATCAAAGCCTACGTTATTGACAGCCACGTAGACCCCCTTCCTGTTCAGGCGTTCAACGGCCGCTGGCCTGAGTTTCAGCACTTCCACTTGGCAGACCCCCTCTTCTATCTCCCTCGCCCCATAGGAATGTTGATTGGCTCAGATGTGCTGACTCATCTCATTCTTTCAGACGCGTTGCGCCCGTCGTCTGAGCTTCCGGGAGCATTATTTACCACCTTAGGTTGGGTACTCTACGGGCCGTATGCTCGTCATCGCTAGGCGACCAAGCACGTTTCTTTTTCGGCCGATTCGCTCAGTAATCACCCTCGCCGAATCCTGAGCACCCATCAGCCCCCCTGCCCGAACATTACACATTCGTCTTCTGCCATGTCATCGTCTGTTACATCTTTTCCATCGTCTTCTCAGCCTGACGCCTCCCGCTCTTTGGCTGCTTGCATTCCTTCTTGTGACAAGATTGAACTTTCCGATTCATCTCCCCCCGTCTTGCCCTCTGCCATCATGAGTCCTTCTGCCGTCCCTAATCTTCAAACTGTTGCTTCAAGCTCCACGCAGCAGCCGGACCAGGAACTCAACAATATTATTCGGCGGTTTTGGGAACTCGATAGGGTGCCTGACGCGCTTCCGTTGACCCCTGCCGAGAGGGAGTGCGAGATGTTGTATTGCGCTGAGGTCACACGTGAATCCCATGGGAGATACACTGTCGGTTTACCCTTTTCATCTCATCAACTAGGTACCTCTGTCAATGTGGCCACTAGGCAGTTTATTCGATTGGAGCATCGTCTAGAGAAGACTCCCACTCTTCGTGTTGCTTATCATGAGTTCATGCGAGACTACCTCGAGAGTGGCCATATGGAGTTGGTTCCTGAATCCTCTGATGGTCCACGATATGAGCCATATTATATTCCTCATCATCCCGTACATCGGCCAGATGATCCTCCTTCTAAAATTCGAGTGGTTTTCAATGCCTCCTGTGCCTCCGCTAATGGCAAATCCCTAAACAATATTCTGCTTATCGGCCCGAAGCTGCAGGCGGACATTTCCACCCTTCTGCTTCGCTTTCGTCTACATCGCTTTGTCTTCACTGCTGATATTAGACAGATGTATCGACAAATTCGGATACTCCCTGAACAAAGGGACTATCAACGTATAGTCTGGCGCTTCTCCACACGGGACCCCCTCCAATATTATCGCCTGAATACCGTCACCTATGGAGTCTCGTCTGCTCCTTACCTAGCCCTTAGGACCCTTCGGCAGCTGGCTTCGGATGACGGACCCAAGTTTCCTACTGCTAGGAAGGTCTTGTTAGATGAAATTTATGTCGACGACATCTTGACAGGCTGTTCATCCGAAGCTGAAGCTCTTGAATTGCGTCAGCAAGTTCAGGATCTGCTCATGGCGGGCGGCTTTGAGTTGCGCAAAAGGGCTTCTAATCATCTTCCTTTGCTGGACGGTATTCCGTCGGAGCATCGCAGAGAATCCTCTTCCATTGATCCCATTCTTCTTGACCGTGAGCCAAGTCTCAAGATTCTGGGACTTGGATGGAACCCTTCATCTGATCACTTCTTCTACTCTGTCCGCTTAAATTCGACAGCAGTCACCCAGCGGACTGTGCTGAGTCAGATGGCTAGAATCTTCGACCCATTGGGATGGCTAACTCCTGTTTCCTTCTACGCCAAATTGTTCTTTCGTCAGCTCTGTCTCCTCCATTTGGACTGGGACCAACCTGTCTCTGATGAGGCCCAACCCTCGTGGTTGCGGTTCCAGTCCCAACTTCCCACCTTGGCAGAACTCCAGATACCGCGATTCATCCCTGATACGTCTTCTTCTGCTCATCAGTTTGTTGGCTTCTGTGATGCCTCTGAATCAGGCTACGCTGCAGTCGTTTACCTTCGCACCTTGGTATCCTCTGATCACTACCAGGTATATCTCCTAACGGCAAAATCCAAGATTGCTCCTTGCAAGGCTATGACCCTGCCTCGTTTGTAATTATGCGGGGCCCATCTTCTTGCTAAACTCATGCACCACCTGTCCACTCGCGTGCTGCAGCATCTCAGCGCTAAGATCATGGCGTTCTGTGACTCTTCAGTGGCCTTGGCGTGGATCCGTGGAGAAAGTCACAAGTGGAAGACATTTGTTGGCAATCGGGTCGCTGAAATACAGGACCTCATTCCTTCGGATTGCTGGAGACATGTGGTGTCTGAGGATAACCCAGCTGACTGCGCTTCTCGAGGATTGATGCCTGCAGACATACATCATCACCCGTTGTGGTGGCATGGTCCTCCTTGGTTGTCTCTCGACTCATTCTTATGGCCCCTGTCCTCTGTTGATTCATCTCAAACTGCTCAGGTGGACGAGGAAGCCAAACCGATCTCCACTTTAATGCTTGCAGCCATCTCCAATGAACCCACCTTGATCGATCGCTTTTCCTCGTATCTTCGACTCAAGCGAGTCACCGCCTTTTGTCGACGATTCATCCGGAATGCTCGTGGTCCAGCTCCATTGCGATCAGGTTTTCTCTCCTCTGTTGAGCTTCAGGAGGCTGAAATCTGTTTGATACGGCTAGTTCAATCTGTCCACTTCGCTGAGGAGCTAGCTGAATTTCAAAAACCTTCTTCTCGTCACCGCCTTGTCATGAAACTTCGCTTGTTTTGTGACGAGCATGACATCCTACGCGTTGGGGGTCGCCTTTCATCCTCTCTATTGCCATATAGACACAAACATCCGGCCCTTCTGCCGAAAAGCGATCATTTCACTCATCTGATCATCGATGACGCCCATCTTCGTCTTCTGCACGCTGGTGCTCTGGCCACTCATTCGTTCATTCGTCGACGATTCTGGATTTTGGACGGACGTAATGTGGTGCGTAATCGTTTGCGCAAGTGCAACCGATGCTTCTCTTGCAAACTTCGTCCTCTGATTCAACCAATGGGCAATCTTCCTCCTGAGCGAATATCCTCTGCTGCGGCTTTTCTCACCACTGGCGTGGACTATGCTGGCTCATTCTATGTGACGAGTGCACGACTACGTGGAGCCGTCAGCACCAAGGCCTATTTGGTTGTTTTCATCTGTTTCACCACGAAAGCGGTTCACCTAGAACTGGCGTCTGAGCTGTCCACCGCAGCCTTCATTGCTGCTTAT
Organism: Hippodamia convergens; assembly: GCA_038502775.1. Classification (NCBI taxonomy): domain Eukaryota; kingdom Metazoa; phylum Arthropoda; class Insecta; order Coleoptera; family Coccinellidae; genus Hippodamia; species Hippodamia convergens. The sequence goes on from CM076613.1 coordinate 17,195,352, forward strand.
CGACGCTTCGTTGCACGTCGAGGTAATCCTTCTGTTATCTTTTCGGACAACGGGACCAACTTCGTTGGGGCGCACAACTATCTCCGTGATCTTGGCCGTTTATTGTCTGCTCCACAACATCAACAGAGACTTTGCGATGCAGCCTCGTCCTTCGGGACCGACTGGCGATTTATACCACCGTCTAGTCCTCACTTCGGCGGCCTGTGGGAAGCCGCTGTCAAATCAGCTAAGCATCATCTTACTCGCGTTATCGGCGAGCAAAGGCTCACTTACGAGGAGTTTCTCACCGTCTGCACTCAGGTAGAAGCCGTCCTCAATTCGCGTCCTCTGTATCTTCCATCGTCTGATCCCTCCGACTTTGAGGCCCTTACCCCAGGACATTTTCTGGTCTTTCGCTCACTCACCGCCCCTCCGGATCACGATTTCAGTTCAGTGTCTCTGAACCGTTTGTCTCGTTGGCAGTTGGTCCAGCGATTTCAGCGGGACTTTTGGAAACGTTGGCGTCAGGAATACTTGCATACATTACAGCAACGTCACAAGTGGTTGCAGCCATCTACCCCTATTCTTCCAGGCACTGTTGTTATCATTCGAGATGATAGTCTCCCTCCTCTAAGCTGGAGTATCGGTCGTATATCATCTGTTTTTCCTGGAGCTGACTCCACGACTCGTGTTGCTGAGGTTGCTACTCCTTCTGGGACCATTCGACGCCCAGTGGCTAAATTGTGTCCTCTTCCAAGTTAGTAGATGGCCCTTTCGTCTGTTCCCTCCTTTCTACTGATCGTGCTGAAGGGATTCTTCAGGGCGGGCGGCATGTCCAGTCGGGAAAAGTCTTGCCTAGCATTCGGGGTGGTTCGGCCCACGCCGGAAGTAAACAAAGGTTGCCATCTTGATATTCATTCATTCTTCTGCGTACCACCGAGAGATCGTAGTGTAGCAAGAAAGTTATTGTTTTGAGATTTTACGTCGCGAAAAACCAAGTCATCATCTAACGAATCGTCTGATCATAGAAGTGATAAGTGTTCGGAGTTCTTATTAGAATTATCGTCTGTTCGCCGAAGTACCATCCAATAAACAATCTTCTGATACGAAAGGTTGAGCAACTTGAGTGCAGTGCCCTTAATTAGGTACTGAATTTCGACCACAGCAGCCACGACGCCAGTTCAGAGGAGATTTTCCTTTCTTTCCCTCCTTATAACCCCTTCTCTGTCGCTGAAATTGTGGGTGACGGATTCTCGATTCAACAAGTAGAGGTAAGTGCACTCATTTAGTTGCTCATCTATCATCTGAAATCGGGGCCAGTGGTATTTCACTGGAACATTTTCAAATGAGACACCCGGTATATTATTACATATTTGTATTCTCTATGATTTTCTCAATCTAATGATTCCTTATAGTTGATATTTCATTCGTCAGAACGCCCAGAGGGCCATTAACTCCCTAAAATTATTCCAAATAAACAAAATAATGCTACACTATAGTAATTTCGATTTAAAAAGTATCGTGGTTTAAAATACGTGCCAAAGAAGTGAACCAAAACCTTTTTTCACTCGAAACTCCGTTATCTCAAATGGTAGCATAATGGTACTCTGACGTCATTCGAAAGTAACATCGGTGGGGTATCCATCCATATCAACTATTTTTCTATATAACCAATACGAACACGATAATGGAGTTTAGACGAGTTTAAGTATCTTCTCGGTTCAATCCAAAGTTGATGTCATTTCCGGAAAAACCAGAAATTGGATTTTTTCTAAATATGTCAAAAAGTGCCATATAGTGAGTTTATTCAATGTTTCGAATTTCAGAAATATAGCTACAGAAACAAGGGAGAAAATGGGGGTGTACCATGAGTCTTTGTCACCCTGTATATGAAAAGAAAAAATGCTGTGCATTTGATGTATAGGAGGATTTGCCAGAGTAGATGGATTCGCAGTCCGGGGGTCGAATTGCCTGGCAAGAAAAAATAGTTACAGGAACGTAGGGTTCGGAACAATTAATATTCAATTATATGAAACTGTTTTATATTCACATAAAGAGTTCAAATTAAAAATGATAAAGGAAAAATTTCCTTTTACTTGTTTTTCCTTCTATTTCTGTCGCGATCTTTCTCCATACACTGTCTTTCAGCATGGGATGAATCATACAAACCTCTATTTGTGGAAACTAATTCAATTAGTTTCATTTCTTCATCCGTCGAAAACTTTTCAATACTCATTTTCTATCATTTCGATAAATTATAACAATTTCAACCTCTATATAAATGAATTCACGCTGCAGCGACGTCGCACAGACTGGTACCGCAAGCAGTGGGCAGTTTGGATGCTGCAGCCACTGCTGCGTTGACTGCAGAAGCGGAACCGCTTCTTCGCTGTTTCCTATGAACAGTCTATTCAACAATCGCAGCAGCCACTTTCGGCTGTCGCTGCATGCGTCCGACGCACAAGCGAAACCGTACCTTTAGAAACCTGAATTCAACCAAACGTCGACTCTACATATAATTAACTTCCCGGTTCAACCGATTATACTGCAACCATTATGAAACGTATCCTTATTGTATGTTTCGAAATGTCTGTTCAAAGAGAGCTGAGCAACATTGAATAAACGTTCAATGGATCACTAGTAATTAGCCATGAATTCAAGCAGCCTTTATGCTACTTGAGGGTCACAGTTTTTCTTGGAACTACATATCAGTTTACCATGATGAATCCACTTATTTTACACACTTACAAGTTTTCTTTCATAAAAAGGCATTCTTCTCGTTCTTTTCAAAAAAAATTCAATGATATTAACATCTCATGTTTCATAATTCCAACGTTCACATATCCGATGAAGAACGTTGAATATCAATATGAAGTTGATAAGTTTATTGGAATTTTGCAGAGTTTCAATAAGACAATTATATTATGCTTCAAACGGAATACGTAAGCAAGTGAGAACTCCTTATTAGATATTTTCGTTTATGGAATGCCCACTTTATTTTAACGTATATTCGCATTAATTTTTCAACGTATTTTCGCAGTAGATATTCAACGTATTTCTGCAGTAGATATTCAACGTATTTTCGTTGAATTACTTGTAGTGATAGTCCGTTCATGTAACCTGATTGCCAAATTGTATTTCGTTTCCTCAATTCTGATCATCAAAAATATCATACCCACCGAATTCGTTTTCTACATCCCTTATTTCGAATTTCTGATTCGTTTATAACATGAACTCCATGATTGTTGACGCAAAGTGAACGTTCTCAAATTGAATGGTATACTTCAGGTGATATGTTCATTCATTTGTTCGAATTTCCGAGAATTCGTTTCATTCATTTATTATCGGCGGAAAATATTGACACCAGCTATGAATTTTGTCACCCCTCGCCTCTCCTGCGGTTGAATGAATTATTGTGCACATGCCTTAATTTTCACCGGTCAGTATTCATCTTTACGTACGATACGAAAGATTGACATATGTTCCTTTTTACTGTTTCCATTATCGTAAAATTGATTTAGTTTTCACGATTTCCGTAATATCATTGTATCCTGTCTCCACTTCATCGATTTCAAAGTGAAATTGAGTTGAGTTTAAAAACATTATCATATTTTGTTGAACATTGAACAAAAACATTGGATCGAGTTAGTTCGCCTTTGTCAGTGTCGTGTAAGGTGACGATCCCAAGGACCAGTGGATTTTGATCAACATTTCAGCACATCATAACAACAACAAACGGTTCAGTTTGTTGAGCTCAATCAATCTGCTTCTGGAGCGTGAGTACAATCATAAGGTCCATCTTCTGATCTTCACCTACAGAAAGGTAAGAATCGATATTGTTGATTTAATAGCATTTGTCCTTATTCGTAATTTGTTGGGATTTTCTTTACAAATAAATTACAATCCATTAGTTTCCCAAATATTGAAAACGTCATAATTACAAATTTCCGAAAGGTTGAACCACTTCAGTTATTAACTGAATTTTTCCCAACATAATTTTGGTCCTTCGGGCCGGATGTTTAGTGCCGTTTCGTTAATTTCTTCGGAAACTTCATTTTTTCGGAGCAAAATTCAGAAATTCTTATTTTAAAGCGGTCGGTTGAGTCAAAATTCGCACCATCTTCGATATTCTACAGATTCTTCACCATCTGGTGACAACATTCACAGCTGAGATCAATAATTATTGTAAACATTCTTATCTGTTACCATCGGATTTAAACATTTGCTGCTGTTAAATATGCCACCTAAAACTGACGCTGGCAGTAATGCACTAAATAAATTAGTCGATAAAAGAGCCAATATTTTCTCCATTGTGGAATTTGGAATAGGGTGAAATCTTATGACGCTTCCAAATTATTCGAATTGCAAGCTTACCAACAGAAGATTCCTGACTATGAATCCAAGTTCCAAGATATACAGGAGGAAATAATGGATCTGAACGCTGAATTGCCAACGCAAGAGCGTTTGGATACTGCTAATGCAGAACTAGCCTTTACGGAAGTAGTTACGAATATAAGGCCGTTATTTATGCTTCTGGAACGTCAAGAATCAACTTCGAATAATCAACAAATGTCAAATTCACAACCTGATTCGCCTCTTTTGCTTCCAAAAATAAACGTACGCAGCGCAGAATGGCCTGAATTCTTTCAGTTATATAATTCATTAGTTCACGAAAATACCAATTTAGCTCCCATTCAAAAGTTTCAATTATTAAAATCCTACCTACGAAATGACGCACTCGCTGTCATATCAGGATTCCAGTTATCAAATGATAATTATAGTTTAGCTTATGAAGCTCTAAAATCTCGTTTTCAAAATCCCCGCTTATTAGCAACCATGTACTTAAATAATATTTTTCATCACAAGTCTTCAACGGGTAATTCAGTCTCCAATCTGAAGGAATTTCCGAACTATCATCAATGCGCCGTGAACACAATAAAGGCTCTAAATATATCGAATTTAGCAGATTTCTTACTTTTCTCACTCGCACTTCGTAACCTTGATCCTCACACTAGAAAAACATTCGAAAGTCAATTAGGTTCGTCGGAAATTCCAGAGTACAAAACATTAATAGATTTTGTAACTCAACAATTGAAAGCTCAAGAATATTGCGAGCAGAACTCTTCAAAATCTGCAACCTTAAATCGATCGATGTACTCTACTAAAAATAAGAGTCAAAACATGCTCATCACCAACTCTGCATCCACCTCTCGGAATCAAAGTTCTCATGATCGAACAACGTTCTGAAAGTTCCGTTGTCCTAAGTGCCATGACGCTCACCCTCTGTTCATCTGTCCTCAGTATATTAGTATGCTTAGGAAGGATAAACTTGAATTTTTGAGAAATTCAAAACGATGTTTCAATTGCCTCGGTCTCCATAATTTCAAAGATTGCTCTTCCAAAAAGTCATGCAAAGTTTGCAAATCAAATCGTCACCACACTAGTCTCCATCAAGATAACGACTCTCGCAATAAACATTCTGTCACTGAAGATCTTCACATAGGTAATGGGTCGAATAATTCTGACCGCGAAACTACCAATTCTAATCAACGCTCTCAAGCAACCAGTTCAAAGGATACTCTTAGTTCATATTATGTAAATAAGAAATGCGAGTCCATCGGTCAGGTACTCTTGGGTACCGTCCAAGCAAGAGTGAAATCTATCGACGGTTCAATGATTTCCATTAGAGCTGTACTGGATCCAGGATCACAGATTTCAGCAATCAGTCTCCAGCTTGTTAAACGGCTAGGATTTGAAATTGACCCAGTCAATGTTTCTATTTCAGGCATTGGACAAACAAATGCTAAACCTTTAGGTCTAGTTAACTGTAGGTTATACCCCAAATCCGGTACAAACTCCTTCCAAGTAAAATGCACCGTATCACCAAACATCACAAATAACTTACCTTCGGTTTCTTTATCTGACGAAATCATCAAATAATATAAAGAATTAGACCAGGCTGATGAAACCTTCCACGTTTCACAACCAATAGATATGCTCTTGGGGCAGATACCTATTCTATTGTATTCGATCGTGAAGGCCGTAGAACCTCGCCTGGCTTCCCGGTTGTCGTAAATACATTTTTTGGTTGGACTATCATCGGTCTAATTAGCGATGCAATTTCTTCTAACAAATCAATTCTGTTCACACAATCTGATCTGAGTGATCAGATACAGAAATTCTGGGACTTGGAAGAAGTTTCGGATGTTTATATCCTCAATCCCGATGATACATATGTCGAAAACCATTTTTCATCGACTCATTCTCGCAACAAGAACGGTCGTTATATTGTTTCCCTGCCATTCAAAAAAGAAAATACGTCTCCAAAACTGTTGTACCACTCAAATCGCTCTTTCAAATCATTTCTGTCTTTGGAAAAACGGTTATTGAAAAGTTGTGATCCGTACAATTCATATAACAAGTTCATGACTGATTATTTAGAATTGGGTCATATGTCACCTGCTAAAATTTCTAATAGCTACGTTATTCCGAATCATGTAGTGCGTAAAGAGTCCAGCTCGTCAATTAAATTTCGGGTTGTCTTCAACGCATCCGATACCGATTTATCGGGTCAATCACTCAATGACAGACTATTGAGCGGTCCTAAATTACAAAAGGACATTAAAATCATTTTGTTACGTTTCAGAATGTACCTTATAGCTATTTGTGCAGATATCGAGAAAATGTACCGTCAAATTCTTTTAAGTCAGGTTGATCGCGAATATCAACACATATATTGTAGTGGAATATGAATTAAATACCGTTACTTACGGTTTGAAACCTTCGGCCTTCTTGGCTATTCGTGTATTGAACCAACTTGTTTGTGACGAGGGAGTCTGTTACCCCAAAGCATCTCAAGTTGATTTAAACGATATTTATGTCGATGACATTATTACAGGCGCTGTATTGGCTGCAAGTATCGGCACTTCCTTGCATCCAATGGTGTGATGTGGTTGATGGTTAAAAACACTTGCTTTCTAACTAAGTTGTATTTAACATAAGTAGATAACACCCTTTTCGAACCATTTCCGAGAAACACACAGACTGGAATGACCAGAAGTGATTACAATGACAATGTTAAGTAATTAGTTCATATCTAATGCAATCGTTTGAATTTGCTGTGTTCGCGAAGTCATCATATTATATTAATTATTGATTTCTCAAGTGGAAGTAGGCAATGTGGTCACCGGTGTTCCACTTTCGAAATATGAGCTAATCAGGGGTCTGAAGTCCATCACATCTTCCCCGCTGATTGAAAAAAATTTGGAAATGAATGAAACATTTTAAAATTTTTTTCCCTAACAGATACAATAAAACCTTATCTAATAATCCTAGAATACACTCATCTACTCATATACTTATAAACTTAACTAAGGGGTTATATATTTATTTAATCATCCATAATAGTGCTTAATTCTATTGGCATGAACAGTTCCTAATTTATTGTCCTTTTTTATGGTTATATTGGGACCAACGGCTTTACATACTTCGTACGGTCCTTTAAAAATAGCATCAGCTTTATTATTCGAAGAATTTCGTAACATTATTAGATCTCCAGTCTTATAATCAACTGGGATGGTCTTTTCATCGAATTTAATTTTTCGTTTTACTTTTTGTGAAATAAGATTTGTCCTAGCATCAGCATTGGCGGTTTCTAATCGGAATTTCAATTCTTTGCTATAATCGTTGAAGTTATACAAAGGGCTTGTTACTAAACTTTGTATGTTTGAAGGCAGGTTGCATGTTTTACCAAATACCAGTTCAAAGGGAGCATATTGTGTTTCGCTATGAATAGTAGTGTTGAAGCAAAAACACCAATAGGGTATCCAAGAGCTACAGCTATTTCGGTATTGTGCAACTTGTATTCGGAGAAAAGCTGTTAGATTTTTGTGTGTATTTTCTGAAGCTCCTAAAGATTCGTGGTGATAGGCTGTGGAGTTGAGTTGCTTTATTTGTAATAATTTGCATATTTCGGAAAATGTTGAGTTTAAAAATTCTTTACCTTGGTCTGTAGCAATTTCCCGAGGAATTCCGTAGCGTAAGATGAAATTTTCTACGAACGTTCTAGCTACTGTTGCCGCTTCTTTATTTGGTAATGCATAGGCTTCTACGAATTTACTGAGTTCGCACTGCAATGTTAATATATATCTGTTTCCGATAGAATCTGCTTCTAGAGGTCCGACAATATCAAGAAAGATCTTCGACATCGCTGATGATGCTGTCGTTGTAGCAGTCATTGGTTGTTTTTTTAAATTAGTGTATTTATATCGCTGACAGGAATCACACTTTTTAATAAATTTTTCAACATCGTCGTTGAGTTTGTTCCAATAATAATTTTTTCGAATGTTTTTGATTGTTCGTCTTATACCAGCGTGGCCACCTGTTGGTAGAAGATGATAATCATTGATAATTATTTGTTTTAATTCGTCATTCTCGATTTTTTGTTGTCCATTTATTATACTTAATTTCATTTCAGTAGCTTTAAAGCTTGTTGGGTTCTGTAATAGCGCTTCTAAAAATATATTATTCTCATCATTCTTAATCATTATTAACTCTGAAATTCTATATTTCTTATAAACTTTCTGCAGATCTCTCAACGACGCAACGAATGCTGACGTTGATCGAGATCCCAGTTTCAATAATACTTCATTTGACCCAACTGAAAAAATTATGTTATTACCTAGGTAGTCATTAGTCTTCTCTATCTTTAAGATTTTGTCCTTGTACAAGTTCGTTAGTCGGTTAAATGTATCTTCAGAAACAATTTTGAGTTCTGTAGCTCCTTTTGGTCGTTTAAGTAATTCTACAATCCCGGGGTGATCAGTCCCAGTTTGTATCTTTCCCGACGTAGTTTGGTCAGTTATGTTTTTTGTATCGTTTGCGTCTTTACTCTGTGACCTAGTGATCGCATATATTAGATGCTGATTCAACTTTTTGAGGTCGTTCGATTCTACTTCTATTCTAGACAGAGCGTCGGCTACGTTATCCGATCCTTTCGTATAATGTATTGTGAAATCGTACTCTTCTAATAGTAAACGAAATTTTGTAAGTCGGCTTGATGGATTAGTCATGCCGAATAAATAAATAAGTGGACGATGATCTGTATAAACTTTAAATTTCCTCATGAACAAATAAGGTCTGAATTTGTTTATACACCACACAATACTTAATAATTCTTTTTCTATAATGCAGTAGTTTCTCTCTGCTTTATTTAATGATCTTGAGGCGTATGCTATTGGTCTGCCGTTACCATTTGACAGAACCCCTCCAATTGAAAAGCCTGAGGCGTCTGTACTTAATCTGAATTCATTATTTTCTGAAAAATCAGGAAAGTCCAAAACTGGAGGATTCATGAGAGCTGATTTCAGTCGTCGTCCCATTTGAATTCCGTATTTTTCTTAGATAATGCATTTAATGGTGCTGCAATATTCGAAAAATTTTTGATGAATTTTCTATAGAAATTTGCAAATGCAACGAATCTCTTCGTTTCTTTTGCATTTTAGGGACTGGATAATTTTCTATAACTGCTAGTTTTTCAGGGTCTGGAGAAACTCTTTCCGCTGATATGAAATGTCCTAAGTACAAGAGTTCTTTCTTCAGGAATTCGCACTTTTCTGGGTTCAATTTCAAATTTACTTTTCTCAATCGAGATAACACTTTAGTTAATTTTTGATTGTGGTCTTCCAAATTGTTTCCAAAAACGATTATGTCATCTAGATATATGAAACAACAGGAGAGGCCTGACATCGCTATTGTCATAGCTCTGGCAAAATTGGCAGTGCTTGTTTTAAGGCCCATAGGTGCCCGAGTCATCTGGAATTGACCTTTGTCTGTGGTGAAAGCTGTATATGGTCTCGATTTTTCGTCTAGCTCTAATTGATAATAAGCCTGATACAGATCAAGATGAGTGAAGTATATTGCTCCTGACAGGGAGTCTAAAATTGTTTCGATGTCCGGTAACGGGAATCGATCATCTTCGATTTTTGTGTTCAGTAGACGATAATCAATAACCAACCTGAATCGTTTCTGTCCCTCTACATCCGATTTTCTAACGAGTAAGATCGGTGCTGAGAATACGTTTGAAAATTTGGAGCATATCTTTTGAATGGAAAACAGTTCTTGTTCGTTCAATTTTTCTAGTTTTAGTGAATTGAGTAGCTTATCTACACGATTTACCGTAGTTGGCCGGTCTTCAAAAATCATCATGTTGTAGTTGTCTAGTATTTCGATTTTAGGTCGGAAGTTTTTCAACAGAACTTCTCTTTCATTTGTGTTCAGTATTCTTACCGGTATTTTATTATTTCTAGGTTTTACTATGAGACTACCAAGAAACACACCTTCCATTATCTCCTCTGAAAACACAACACATTCATTCTGCACCTCACATGGTAAATTCGTAACAATCTCACATCTTGAGAATAATTGTTGAGTGATCGGTTTCTGAATATAGGGGAATTGTGAATTTATAATTGTTTTGCCAAAAGGTAAAGTTGAATCACTCATAATTTATTACTGCTGAAAATTTTTGTAGAAAATCTACGCCAATAACTCCATCTAAATGTTTATTGAATTTTTCTATAATTGAAAATTTATGCGTTATCTTTGTTTGACCTAATGAGAAAGTGACCACAACTGCCGAAAGTTGATGTTGAATCAGAGATCCCGTTAATTTTTAATTTTTCCTTCTCGTTAATCACTTCATTTTTATTCAAACAAGTGTCGAAAAGAACACTAATTGATGCACCACTATCTACAAGTAAAAATATTTCTCTTCCCCCATACCTCGCACATACATAATTAATGCCATTCATACAAAATACTTTGGAGATTTCTTCTTTACAATCATTCACGAAAAAATATCCTTACATTTGTGGATGTTTCTGGCGACTCTTCAGCGCCTATATGGTATCCGGTATGCCTTTGATTCCCTCTAAAGTTATGTCGATAATTTCCCCTCGAGTGTCCTCGAAAATTTCTATTACTATTAAAACGTGAATTTTGACTACCTCTCCCAACTGACTGCTGATTATTAAAATTTTTGTGCTGGAAGTTTCCTTGCTGTTGTCTTGCAAAAAAATTTCCGCGGCTATTATGCGAATGATGTGATAGAAATCTATGATTTTGTCGGTTTTTGTTTCCGCGATAATGAAAAATATTATGTGGTTCTTTTCGCGTCTCTTCCTCTTTCGCGCTGACAATTGCGTCTTGCAACTTTTTGAAATTACGTGCCTTCATGATCGTTCGCAATTCTCTTTCACGTAGGCCGTTTGCGAAAACAGTAATAGCTACCTTTTCGTTGGCTTCGGATAAAACATCCAATGCCTGTCGGTTATTATTCGCTTGACTTATTGATAAATTTACCATTAAATTTTCAATCACTCTGCCATAATCTTCAATAGTTTTGTTCTCCTGCCTGCAATTATGTAACTCCAACGATAATGCAGTCGCCGACTTTTTAGAAATTAAATTAGATTTAAGATCTTGAATGAGTGCCTCACATGAATCATACTTATCCCTGAGTCTCAATTTAGCTGGTTCTGAAAGTCGTGTTTTTAAAACAAAGTTTATGAGGATTTTTTTTTCCGTTTTCGGATAGCATTCTTTCGTATAATTCAATGGCATCGGATAATTTTTTCACAGTGTCTTCTGAACCGTCTAACACTGGTAATAAAGCTGTTGCTGTTTTTAGTTCAAATTCTGCCATTTTTAAATTTTGTATTGATAATGGTTTAGACAAAACTGTTTGGTCTGTGCTGACTTTCAAATTAAATTGTCGCTCCTTCAGAATTTCACTACATTCAATTAGAAGCTTTTCTATCAAATTTGAAAAAATATTGACCTCTCTCAATTTTTCTATATTGAATTTGAATTTTTCCTGAAGCTCCTCTTTTTCTACTATGTATGAGGTCTTAAAAATTTTCAACGAACTAATTTTATTTTCAATCGCAGTGAGGTTTGATCTTTTTTCTTGATTGTCTTTTTTCAAATTTGATCTGAATTTCTCAATATCTTCTAACAAATTCTCTAAATTTTTTGTCATAAGGTTATAAGCATAAGCTATAAATAATAAATCATTGTCTTTTTGTTTTTTAAACACTCACGCCTGGTTCAGAAGATTGGTGCTTCGTGCAACCTCCCGCCTGATCTGCTTCTGCATCCGCCTTTTCAACCATTTGTATATCACGTACATCACCACCAACATCGCCATAATCATTATTGTCCCTGAGCCTACTTCGTTGAGGGTTATTCTTTTTTCATCGTTGTTGGTTGCCGCTTGTGCAATGATAACTTTCTCCTTCGATGTTTTGGAGCCCATTTTAGATGCCTTTTCTTCGGACCGAGAGATCACCGAGTTCGAATGGGCAGGATCGCCATGTATTGGCTGCAAGTATCGGCACTTCCTTGAATCCAATGGTGTGATGTGGTTGATGGTTAAAAACACTTGCTTTCTAACTAAGTTGTATTCAACATAACTAGATAACACCCTTTTCGGACCATTTCCGAGAAACACACAGACTGGAATGACCAGAAGTGATTACAATAACAATGTTAAGTAATTAGTTCATATCTAATGCAATCGTTTGAATTTGCTGTGTTCGCGAAGTCATCATATTATATTTATTATTAATTTCTCAAGTGGAAGTAGGCAATGTGGTCACCGGTGTTCCACTTTCGAAATATGAGCTAATCAGGGGTCTGAAGTACATCAAGCAATTGCATTGCGAAATGAACTTCAGGAACTATTGAAGAAAGGTGCTTTTCTTTGAAAAAATGGTCTAGTAACAGTCCAGGTGTTCTGACAGGATTACCTATTGATCATATCGAGTCGCAAGTCGCTTTCGACGATGATTCGGTCGGAGTTAAAATCTTAGGCTTGAGATGGGTTCCCAAAACGGATTCATTCTGTTTCAATGTTAGTCAATTCGATTGGACACCAACTAAAAGATCGGTTTTATCTTATATCGCTCGTATTTTTGAACCAGTTGGATTTCAAGCTCCCGTAGTAGTTTCAATGAAAATTTTTATACAGAAAATGTGGACGGAAAAGCTAGGTTGGGATGACTCTATGCCCACTTCGTGTACTGATGAATGGTCAAGACTAGTTGATAACATTCAATCACTGTAGAGTATAACGATTCCACGTTGCATTATTTCGTCACCTCAATGTCAAGTCATTCTGGCTGGGTTTTGCGACGCATCAGAGAAGGCTTACGCAGCCACTGTGTATCTATCAGTGTCTATAAACAATTGCATCTCATCACACTTATGGGCTGCTAAAACTAAAGTTGCTCCTCTAAAAACAATGTCTGTTCCTCGCTTAGAATTATCTAGTGCGGTTTTGTTGGCCGAAGTTGTAAAAAATATTTTGAGTCATAAATTTCCAGTTCCAATCAACGAAGTTCGATTGTACACAGATTCACAAATTGTTCTTTCATGGATATCCACGCCTCTATATCAACTTAAAACGTTTGTCGCGAATCGGGTTGTCACAATAAACGATTATTGTCCTGATGCATCCTGGCATCATATCTCGACGGAGTCAAATCCTGCTGATTTGCCTTCAAGGGGTCTCACACCTCAACAGTTTCTAGTTCGTGAAACTCATCAATTTTGGATGAGTGGTCCTCAATTTTTGACCACTGCTCTTTCTAGTGGGCCTGCTTCCATTGCCAATTTAAAAACGCCCTTACCCGAATTGAAAACTCAAATTAATGTTGCTACTACAGAAGAGCGACCTACTAATCCGTTTTTGTTAGTAATAGAAAGTTTCTCGAATTTGAACAAAGTAAAACGAGCAGTTTCGTACATACATCGATTCATTTTCAATTGTCGTGCCAAAATGAGATTGTCTGGCCCCATTTCTCAGAATGAACTGAGCGATGCTTTGAATTCAATCCTATTGATCACACAGAATCATTACTTCACCGAATTGCGCAGAAATTTTGAGATGAATAAGCCTGTTGGAAAGGCTCTGAGAACTTTGAATCCTTTTGTTGATTCTGTGGGATTAATCAGGGTGGGCGGAAGACTGCAATTTTGATTTTTGCCTCAGGAGGCTAAGCATCCAATTTTACTGCCACAAAATGTGGCATTTCACGATTGACATGCCATCATTTTCATCTAATTGCGCTCCATTCTGGACCCAATACCACAATGAGTTTGATCCGACGTAGGTTTTGGGTACTTTCTCTAATGCCCACTTGCACCGTTTTCTGGTTAAGGCACCCTTATCTAAGGCGCCCTTAAATTTTGAGTCATGCTTTTCCCCGCCTTAACGGAACAGATCTTGCACCGCATATCTAATAGAAACGACTTTGTTAAGCACGCGCTAAGCAATGCCAAATCTGGCAACACTCTATAAATCAGTGAATTTGTTTGTTTTGACATAGAAATGCGACATGACCTTATGGTTTTGTGTCGGCACTGAGCAAAGCGAAGTAAGAAGAACACGCGAATTCATAAACGAACAAGATAATTATGCATTTCCTTTTTCAGTATTCTGATTCACAGAACGACATATACTTCGGGCCGCTGACGAACTGGCATAGTGTAACCAATTTATTTTTCATTTGAAGCAAATGATTTCATTTAATTTCACCAATTCTTTATTCGCAACTTGAATTAATAATAACATGGGTACAATCAATTGCTCCAATAACACGAGCAAATCCAGCAATTTAGTAAAATTAGGTTAGGGTGGAACGTGATTCTGCTTCTCTCTGAGGCATTTTTATGAATACTGAAACTCGAACAACTATTCTTGATACTGTAGATTCGTGGATTTTCATCAAATCGGCTGCAGCCAATAAATGTTCAGCTGATGCGTAGAGTCGGAGGCACACAAGGAGTTGACTCATCGGTGATACACTCTGATTCCTACAATCATCAAGGCTTAAACTCCCGTCTTTGAGGTTTGATATCATCATACATAAGATATGTACTTACATATCACTTGGCAATTCTGAATCATCCTCAATTAATCTCAGCAGCTGCAGAGTAGGTTTTTTTGGTCAAACGAAATCGCCGAAAAAATGCGAATTCGTCCATATCATGGTAGTGATCGGCACTATTAAATTCTAGACTTCTAGGAAAGCCATAGTCAATGATATCTAATATGTCGAAATCATCCTCATATAGATCATCAATTTCATTTAATAAAAATCTATCCATAATAATGATTAAATTCACGCAATCAAAAACAACACGTCAAAACTGAAGTTCGTTTTTGACGTTTGAATATTTGAGACGGGCTAAAGTCTTGTTTAAGCCATGAATATTCGCGGCTCAAAATAGTCATCACTTATGTGGCACTTAAACTGCGGTGCAAGAGAATCGGGCGTCTCAAACCTAACTTAAAATTTGAGTTGGACGTAAGTCAGACATATATTTGACGGTGCAAGTGGGCATAAGAGGTTTGGTTAGGGCATATATTAGAAATTGTGTCACCTGCACCAGATTCAGGGGCACCACATTTCAGCCATTAATGGCACCACTTCCTGCTTCCAGGATTAATATTTCACGTCCTTTCAGTGAGGTTGGCGTAGATTTCGCAGGGCCTTTTTCATATCGTTCGAATAACGCTCCAAAACCGACAGTTTTGAAAGCTTACTTTGCCCTGTTTGTACGTCTGGTTACGAAAGCCGTACATTTGGAGTAAGTTTCTTCTCTTACTGTTGAGGCCTTCATCTCAACATTAGATCGCTTCATTGCTAGACGAGGTTTGCCAAAGGAAATTTGGTCAGACAATGGCCGTAACTTTGTCGGGGCGGCGCGATATTTCGCTGATGTTTCTCAATTTTTGAAGAAAAATAATGACGAGATCTACCGTAATATGTCAAACAAATCCATGACGTGGAAGTTCATTCCCCCATATTCACTTCATTTTGGAGGTATATGGGAAGCTGGCGTCAAGTCTGCTAAACGATTACTCAACAAGATGTTGTGTTCTACCGCTTGCACTTACGAAGAACTTTCAACTCTTTTTGCTCGAATTGAGGCGGTGTTGAATAGTCGACCGATGTGCCCGATATCCTCGGATCCTTCCGACTCCGTGGATTATTTGACTCCTGAGCATTTTCTCATAGGTGCACCCCTCTCATCCACACCGGAAATTATGTATGAGGATGCGAAGTCGCACCTTAAAAGATGGAAACATCATCGAAGAATGTTCCAACAATTTTGGAAAAGATGGTCGAATGAATATCTACATACAATAATGCAACGTAGAAGGTGGCATGAGGATAATTCATGCCCATCCGAGGGAGATATAGTTCTCATAAAAGATTTCAGTTCTAGTCCTGCCACTTCTCCTATCGGGAGAATTGATAAATTATTTACCGGACCTGATGGTATAGCTCGCGTTGCGTCCGTTAAAACTTCAACGGTTCAATATACGAGATCACTTACGAAGTTGGTGCCTCTTAAAGTATAATGTCATATTGTTTCTTTGCTTTTTTTGGGGTTGTTTCATTCGTAGTTGGCTTGGTTTTTTTTTGTAAAATTACGTTAATTTTAGGTGGGCGGTTTTGTTCACGCAAAGTGAACGTTCTAAAATTGAATGGTATACTTCAGGTGATATTTTCATTCATTTGTTCGAATTTCCGTGAATTCGTTTCATTCATTTATTATCGGCGGAAAATATTGACACCAGCTGTGAATCTTGTCACCCCTCGCCTCTCCTGAGGTTGAATGAATTATTGTGCACATGCCTTAATTTTCACCGGTCAGTATTCATCTTTACGTACAATACGAAAGATTGACATATGTGCCTTTTTACTGTTTCCATTATCGTAAAATTGATTTAGTTTTCACGATTTCCGTAAAATCATTGTATCCTGTCTTCACTTCATCGATTTCAAAGTGAAATTAAGTTGAGTTTCAAAACATTATCATATTTTGTTGAACATTGAACAAAAACATTGGATCGAGTTAGTTCGCCTTTGTCAGTGCCGTGAAAGGTGACGATCCCAAGGACAAGTGGATTTGGATCAACATTTCAGCACATCATTACAAGGACCTTCTACCCCGGTTCAGTTTGTTGAGCTCAATCAATTTGCTTCTGGAGCGTGAGTACAATCATAAGATCCATCTTCTCATCTTCACCTACAGAAGGGTAAGAATCGATATTGTTCATTTGATCGCATTTGTCCTTATTTGTAATTTGTTGGGATTTTCTTTCCAACTAAATTACAGTCCATTAGTTTCCCAAATATTGAAAACGTCCTAATTACAAATTTTCGAAAGGTTGAACCACTTCAGTTATTAACTGAATTTTCCCCAATGATGATTATTGATAAAAGTATATTTTTTTATTATACTTCGCCTCTGCTACAATCATTTATATTGAAACCTATGATATCCGAAACGATAATGATAAATTTCGCTTGACAACGGTGCACTATACGTAAAAGGCAGCGAGGGGTTGGAATAGTGTCGAATCCGGCATTCTGCAAGTTTTGTAGTCAGTGTGAGCAACCAGAGGACGTAACTTACGATAGAAAACATATCCAATAAGAATAGAACTGTTAACAATATGTTGCATCATTTCTACCTTTACATTCATCTTATGTAATGTTTTTGTATGAATTTTGGTAGTTTCAACTTTAATTTTTAACGTGTAAACTTACGTCGATTGTGAATCCAGCATTAGTTTATGACAGACTATGAGTGAATCTTCGAGAGAAGGATGATGTAAGTAGGAACATATCACTCTACCAACTTTCTTTCATATTGATTATTAAACTTTTATGATATAGGTATGTAATATTTATAAGTATTGCCAGTATCTTTTTCAAAAAGTTATTGACTATAAATATATGATAATGTTAGCTGGAGTTACCAATCCACTCATCTCCCTGTTATTTTTTATTTAAAAGTCCCGTTTTCAATGAACATATAATTTTGCAATTTCTTATGGGACATATTATATTGAGTTCAGCATACTGAGTGATTTTGTTAATGACAGCTAATAGAACAAGGAATATCGTTGCAAAGTTATATACAATTTTTCGAGCCGAAATCATTTAGAAGATTGTGTATGTCTTGTTATCCGTTACAATCTATATTAATAACCTTTATTTTAATTTCGCCCGATCGAAGTTTATCGGAGGAACCTACTTGTACGGAGGACTACAAGAGAAGAATATTGAGATTTCCTTCACAAATGATTCAGCTTGCCTATATACCCAATTGGAAGAGCAGGAAGAAGAAGAATTTCAAGACCCAAAGACAATGCAACTTATTGATGGTAACATTCCATCTTCTATACTTATATTTCCAAATTTTTTGATGTAGTTAATGTGTTATTTCAGTGGCTGTTGAGAAAAAGTATGGGGCAGTTATTGATCTGCAGATAACGAGACCTAGACGCAACCAAAGAAGAAAGAAAAAAAAGGATACATATTATATTCTGACTGTTGAAAAATCTTAATTTTTTTATGTGTATATTGTTTTGTATACATTGATATTTTTTTTTTTCATAGACGGTACTTGTAAGTTAATACAAAATATGTATCAAGGAATCTGTGTTTAATTGCCAGCATGATTTTTTTCCAATTTAGGATTATATTGAAATGAAAATAATATCGATTCAGAAATATTTCGAATAATGGTTTTTCGATATCTGAAATCAACGTTACCTCAACTCACAAAATGAACATTTTATATATGCAACATTCTGAAATATAAATCAACGTTGAGAACTCGTTACTCAGCAACGTTATTTTCCAAACCAAAATACATCGTTAAGCTTAAACTGAATAATAGCATTTTATAACGATTTGTTATTTATGATAATAATTAGTCTTGCAACGTTGAATTCACCTTGAAGAGACGTAAGAAAAAAAACGTTACTATGAAACGAAAAAGAAACGTATTTCCTAACGACATTTTCCAGTTTTTTCAACGATGAAAAAAAGTGACCTTACCTAAAAAATACAACGTTTTTAGAACGTTCCTGTGTTTATTGGGAAGGCTTAATTATCGTTGATTATGAATAAGTTAGAGAAATATTCAATTTGCCAACTCTTTCATTTGTAAATACAGAAATCGAAGGAGCAAACTTGAACATGGTATGTGCAACAGGCTTTTCGAATTCAAATTTTGCAACTTACTCCATTATTTTAGACCAACAGTCTGGAGATAAGAGTTTGCTTGGACCACTTCATAAATTATTTTCTTAATTTTATTCTCTGATTATTTAATTATCTATTTCATTTGGCGGCTCAAGAAAATATTGATAACCCTGTTTGGATATCCAGTCGTCAAATAATACAGGAAATAGAAGTTCTCCTGATTCTGAGAAATATGCAAGATATGATAAAAACACTAAACATTATAATCATGAATGGATTTTATATTTTTACCCTGTTTTCTACAGTGAACAAAGCTCTTAAATAAAACAGTGTATCTTTTGAAGAACATTCAATAAATACTAAGTTATATATATATATATATATATATATATATATATATATATATATATATATAGAAAAAAGAGATTTCTCATTCGACTGCAGTCCCAAATAATACATTTTTACTATAAATAGAAACAGTCAATTATCCTTTTATTATATATATATATATATATATAATTATGTTTTTCGGGAGGAAGACTTCGTTTTTAAAAAAAAAACTACTTTACTTTATTCAATACAATACAACGTTAATACTTGGTAGAGCTACTAGATCGATTAATTAACTGACTAGAAATTGTCATCAACAGATATTTATAACATTCTCTTATCTTATTCTTCCTGCGTATTGACTGCAGGTGTTCATTGCTTAGTCTGCAAAATACAACATAGTAATATATGGAATCAATGGTAAACAGATAAACAATGTATCTAATTAGTATGGGGCCATATTATGTAATTCCTCCCCCCTTTGGATAAAGGTATCACCTTGATTAGGTGTAGCTTTACATTTTTCAAAATATTTCAATAAAAAGTATAAAATAATTAAAAACATAAATATTCCTATAATAATAATAAAAGTTGATGGTGTACTTGGATTCCATCTTTTAATATCTTCTAATTTGACATCTTGAATATCTTCTTCCTGGAATTCTTCTTTTTCCTCTTCTTGGGATTGGTTTCGTGGGACTATCGCCGTCTTGGGTAGAATTATGTATTTTTCTTCATTTTTAATCGAAGTTGGGAATATCTCTTTTTGAAAGTTACTTATGATACATTTCGATTGGATTATCGCCATCGGTGAAGTGAAGTAATATTTTGTTTGCTGAGGACATTTTTCTTGAATTTCCATATTATTTATTGAAAGGATGCTTCCATCTTCTAAGGTTTTCAAATTTGATATAGGAATAACTTTTTTCCTGGGACAATTTTCTAAATGTGTCTTCAATACAGTATTCATACATTCTGGAGGTTTTGTTAAGGAGTCTTGATCGCAAAGGAAATCTTCTTCGACTGCATGACATTCACTGGTTGACCATTTCAATTCTTCTTGTTGAGTGAGCATATAAGGATTGGTATAAGGAAGGGTTAAGTTTTTCTGAGGGATATAGTAAAACTTGTATAGATTAAAATTTTCTTCATAAACGGTCGGAATTGATATAAGAAATAATAAAACTTTCTCTTTAAACATTACTTTCGTATGACATAACTGATAATAATCTTTTAAATGATGCATTGGAATAATAGTGTCATTTTTAATTAATTCTTCGAATTTCGTATATGGCAAAATAGATTCATGTAGAATATGTAATCTAGCAAAGCTCACTGCTGTTTGGATTTCATCTAATATGCTTTTAATATCCTTAATTTCAAATGTGAGAAGATGCATGTGTTCAATGTGTCTCAATTGCGGTATTGTTCGTAATAATTTATAATTATCTGCAAATTGTCGAAATTTATCAATATACTTATTTTTCAAATCGTTAATTACAGTAGCAATCTGTCTTTGATTCCTCATAAGTGTGTCCTCGTTTCTTGCTATACTTTCAAAATAATTTTTATAAAGTTCTTCGTCGTCTGAATCTAAGGTTCCAAATAAAATCTTTGAAATTTTACCTCCAATATTAATAAGTCCTCTTTTAACTCTTATTTTTCCATTAACAAGTTCTTCTAAAGTTCTAATATTAATTGTATTCGAATGTTTTAAATATTCATAATGCGGCGTTTGTGTAAATCCCAATAATTCTTTATTTTTCAAATTATCAATTTCTTTCTGATACTTTAAAATAAGATCCTCGACTTGTTTCAAATCAATATGTTCATAATCAATTGTTTTATAAGGGAGTAATATTTTCATGATAAATGTGTTTATTTTTCATATCTTGAATTCTATGTCTATCTATCTAGCAAGCATTAAAATTTTCGTAAACTAGATCTAACTTTCTAACAACAGGGTTTTTAATGTAAATAGGGTTTGTATTTAAAAGGAAGGAACATTCTTCTTTCTGCGGAACGTTTTCCGTTCAATCCGTCTGAATATCTAAGTTTAAAATCATTTAGTAAATCTTCATTAATTTCATCATAAACAATATCATCAATTTCATTATAATTTATATTATTACCTCGTCGACAATTATGTTTTTCGTTCACTTTTAAGAAGACCGGCAGTATCCCATTAAAATCTATAAATTCTTTATTTACTTCAGTATGCAGTGGCGATAAATAATAAATAATTATTTTCACTTTGCATCTTGCAAAAATATACTTTATCATATTCAAAATAATAGGCCATTTTAATTCATCTAATCCGCACGCTATACGCGGTAAAGCTAAATGAGTTTCATTTCTTAACTCCATAAGTTTTTTCAAATATAAAAGGGAATTAAATACATTTTCGTATGTAGGTTTATCGTAATAGGATTTCTTGGTTATCAAATAATAAATAACACGGTTTTTATTTCGAATAATAGCTACTTCTCCTACTTTTTTATTTTGCGATTTTAATTCATCTATATTTCCAAATTTTCTCTTAAAATCTCGGGCAATGCCTCTACTCATATGGAAATCTTCTGATACGCAATGGGCTAACGAATATTTATTAGGGGCTTTAAATAAATTTCCTTGTTTTTCTTCAATATTTTGACAATCGGGAATATTATTTGTTTCATATAGTTTCGTAAAGTTTTCATACGTAATGTCATTAAAATATGCGAAGTCTTTATTTATAATCGTATTTTCACCATTTTCCAATATTATTCTACTTAATGCATCTGCATGATTCATTGATCCTTTTCTATATTTAATTTCATAATCAAATTCTTCAAGTTTAATACGCCATCTCATTAATCGTGAATTAGGTTCTTTCAAAGAGAATAACCATGTTAAAGGTTTATGATCCGTATAAATTGTGAATTTTCTCCCGTACAAATAAGGACGAAAATGCTTGCATGACCAAACGATCGCGAGTAATTCTTTTTCTATGGTGCTATATCGAGATTCTGCTTCAGTAAGCGTTTTACTAGCATAAGCAATGGGAAGGTCATTCGGAGGAATGCCTTGAGATAATACAGAACCTATCGCAAATCCTGATGCGTCTGTAGTTAAAACAAAGGGTTCTTTATAATTCGGATAACGCAATATCGGCTCGTTCATTAAACTTCTTTTACATATTTCAAAAGCTTCAATGTATTTGGGATCATCAATATTAATTTTCGCATTTTTCTTCAAACATAAAGTTAAGGGTTTAGTAATCTTTGCAAAATTAGGAATAAATTTTCTATAATATCCGACTAGACCAAGAAATGATTTAATTTCTTTCTGAGTTTTCGGAATTGGAAATTGTGAAATCACTTTCAATTTATTTGGATTCGGCTTAATTCCTTCTGGCGTAATAATATGTCCTAAAAATTCTATTTCTTCCTTGAAGAAATGACATTTATCTAATTGAATCTGAAATTGTTCTTTCTTTAAGACTTCAAGAACAGTATGAATATTTGCTAAGTGTTCCTCGACTGATTCTGAAAATATAATTATATCATCCATGTAGATATAGCAAATTTTTCCAATATAATCTTTAAGTATTTCATTCATGCATCTCTGAAATGTTCTAGGGGCATTTTTTAATCCAAATGGCATTCTAAGAAATTCATAATGTCCGTTATCAACTGTAAAAGCGGTTTTTTCAATAGATTCTTCATCTAACTCAATTTGATGAAAACCAGATGCTAGATCAAGAGTAGTGAAATATTTTTTATTTCCAAGTTTATCTAAAATATTTTCGATTTGGGGTAAAGGATATTGATCATCTATAGTTTTATCGTTCAATTTTCTATAATCTATAGCCATGCGCCATTTAGTTTTTCCGGATAAATCTTGCTTCTTTGGGACCATTACAATGGGAAAAGACCACGGAGAAATGCTCGGTCTAATAATTTTCTTTTCTAATAAATCTTCAATTTGATTTTTAATTTCCTCTTTATGAGTTTCAGGATATCGATATATTTTACAGTGTACAGGTATTTCATCGCTTGTACGAATTTTATGTTTAATTTTACTTGTAAAATTCAATGGTTGTCCTGGCAACTGAATAGCTTTTGAGTTCATTTGGAGAATTTTCATTAATTGATTGCTTAACTTGGGTTCCAAATGACTAAGATCAACAGGGATTTTTACTGGATTTTGACATACTTGTTGATATTTAAAAGGAATTCTACAATAGGTATTCATTAATACTTGGTTTTGAAAGTCTAACGCTAAACCGTATTTATTAAGAAAATCGGCTCCTATAAGGCCATCGTAATTATTATGAAATTTATAAAGTACAAAAGGGTGACTATCATTCATACGGAATTCTGAAAATAAAGGAAGTAATACCTTTTCATTTGAAGTTTCCTGCTTCATGCATGCAGTTAACGTTGTTTCTTCTTGAAAAATATTATCATAGAAATTATTATAAGCAAATTTCGGATCTATCAAACATACTGAACAGCCACTATCGATTAAAAGTTTACATCTTGGATATTTAAATTCAATAAAGGGCAATTGATTAGAATGATTAATATTATAATTTAAGTCAATGCGTCTTCTTGGGTAACTTCGCGAAAATTTCGACTATTATGGTCGTGGTTTCTTGACGTTGAAGGTTTACAGTAATCAAATTGATTTTCATTTCTTTGTTTCCTCGTATCTAAATGCGTTAATTCTTCAAAGTAAAAATTAGGATTATTATGTTGATTTCTGTTCTGATAATTATTATGATAAAAGTTACGTTGAGGATTTGGATTATATTGCGTAGAGTAATTTGAACGTTTCTGGGGATAATTTCTTGTCTGAATTGACATTTTCTCTGGAGGGGTAGTAATTCTTTGATTGGGATTTGGTTTAAAAACATTACTTGAATGATTAGGTTTAAAATTATTATTATGATTTCGATATTGGTAGTTAGTGTTCCTTTGAGTAAATTGAACTGGCTGCGAAGGAAATCTAGGTACTTCGCCGTAATTATTAAATGCGTGATTTGATCTATTTTGTGTATAATTAAAGTTTCTTGGAACATTTTTCGAATGATTCTGAGCAAAATTTTTATTTTTTCTACTCCTATCAAGTAATTCGTATTGGGCTAGATTGCACATATAGTCTTTCGTTGCATTTACTGTGTCATCAAAAGAAAATTCATTATTTGTTATTAAATATGTTCTTAGTTCCATAGGAGCGTTTGATATTAGAACAGTTTTACAAATTTTCAAAATATTATTCTTATAAATTGCTTTTTCTGGATCTGGCATTCTATCTGCGTCAATTCTATAATTTATTCTTATTTTCAAAGAAATTATTCGGTCTATAAATGAAATTATATCCTTCATTGGGCTTTTTGTTCAAGAATTGCAATTGGTGTATCAAAACATCAAGGTTAATTTGATCACCAAATTTTGTATACAAGAAATTTTTGAGAACATCCCAATTATTCGGAATGTCAGACGTTGCTACTTCTGCTAGGGCTCTATCTATGAGTTTTGATTTGACCACTGCGAAGCAATAATTTTTCACCATAATATTTTCGTTTACGAACATCGCTAAATAATCATCAACACTTTTTATGAACGAATGCAACTCGTTCTCAACACCAGAAAATTTAGGTAACAGCATACCAAACTTTTCAGCTAGCGACAAATCTACTGCCATTTTGTTTGTTTTATTCTTACGACCTCTAAAGTGTTTAATCGACGTAATATTGAATTATTTTAATATTTCACGTATTCAATCAGTTATATCAGTTATATCAATTATTATGTAATTATATCAATTATCAATTATATCAATTATTATTTCAATCAAGTTGTCGGTTTTTTCTTAAGAAACCTAGGAAAAACTATTGTAATCGGTTTTTGAAATAAGAAACCTAGGAAAAACTTTATAAATCGGTTTTTGGAAGAAACCTAGAGAAAACTTTATAAATCGGTTTTTGAAAGAAACCTAGAAAAAACTTTATACAAGTTTTACGCTCAAAACTTGGGGAAAAGGTTGACTAATTTTGGGCCAGATTAGGTAAACTGGGAGTAATTAAAGGATTGCTCACCACGTTGTCTTGTTGAAATGAAACCGTCACGGGGCGCTACTCGGGTGATCGGGCTCCTGTCTTCTTCACCTAGTTCTTCTTGTGCTGAACGGTTGAAACCGACGGTGTTGTAGACTGGATGGACCTCTTCTTTTTCAGGAACTCACAGATTTTAACAAAACCGGCACAATCCCATCCTCGTCGCCAATTATGTTTTTCGGGAGGAAGACTTCGTTTTTAAAAAAAAACTACTTTACTTTATTCAATACAATACAACGTTAATACTTGGTAGAGCTACTAGATCGATTAATTAACTGACTAGAAATTGTCATTCACAGATATTTATAACATTCTCTTATCTTATTCTTCCTGCGTATTGACTGCAGGTGTTCATTGCTTAGTCTGCAAAATACAACATAGTAATATATGGAATCAATGGTAAACAGATAAACAATGTATCTAATTAGTATGGGGAAATATTATGTAATTATATATATATATATATATATATATATATATATATATATATATATATATATATACCAAAATCGTTAAGGGATATCGATCAATACACCAAAGGTTAATCTATTTTTTATTCATAGGCCAAGCTTTCGGAAACATTTGGTTCCTTCCTCAGGGCAACTGTAAAGGCAACTTTATAAACAATTACAATAAAAAAATGACAAACTTCTTACCGAAAACGAATAAAAGGTGTAAACAGTGTAAATGTATAATAACATTCATAAAACTCGTCAATTCCAACAACCTATAAAGTCACATTAGTAAAATTCATTCAAAGCATTAAAACAACATCGCAAATAACCACAAACTATATAACCAAACAACCACAGAAATTACTCATCAACAGGACCATCGAAGAATGGTCTGTTGGAAAATTCCAGAAGGTAAGAATAAATAGGGATCAAATTTTGCACATTCGTTTTTTTGTTTATTTTGCTATCATTGGTTTTGATATTAATTGTCTCCAAAATGCACCTCTTTTTGTAGTTAAAATTTACATCAAGAATTCTTACATTTTCAAAATCGACGTTGTGAGAAAGTCGGTTGGCGTGTATTGAAAGTGCACATCTTGGATTGTTATTCCTTATATCACTTCTGTGTAAGGTTAAACGATTTTTCAGACATTGAGAAGTTTGACCTATATATGTTTCATGGCAATCAGAACATTCTATCTCGTAAACTACACTTGACTTAAAATTTTTTGGACTGGGTCTTTCAATTTTGTATATAAATCCGACAGCTTCTTTTTTGCAAACATATTTGTTTATAGTCTCTGAAACAGTTTTTGATCCTCGTTGTAAAATTCCAAACATTAGGTAGACTTCGAAATATTTTATTTTCTTATCTTGTGTCGTTGCTATTATGGGTTATCATAATTTC
Source organism: Hippodamia convergens (assembly GCA_038502775.1). Taxonomy (NCBI): domain Eukaryota; kingdom Metazoa; phylum Arthropoda; class Insecta; order Coleoptera; family Coccinellidae; genus Hippodamia; species Hippodamia convergens. The sequence continues at coordinate 17,222,199 of CM076613.1, forward strand.
TTGTGTAGTCATATCTGATGCAGAAAAAAGAAGCTTGTTTACCATTGCTCTCGGGTAGGAGTTCTCGATCAACAACTCATAAAGTTTCTTCATATTTTTGTTTTTAAAGGTCTGGTCGCATATTTTGTTAATTCTATTTTTATGTTCTTTTATTAAGTTAATTTTCATACTAACAGGGTGGTCCGAAAGGTAGTGAATGTATTTACCTGATGATGTTGCTTTTTGATACCAATCAAGTAACCGGTGTGAAAACAGCCGAACAAGATAGCAGAATATGACCTTGAAAATGTCGTACGCCACTGTACAATTGGGCGGATTTGATGCAAAGAACTTATGTGATGACAAGTCATTCAAATTTTTGTTAATCAACAGATTTAAACGCCCTAGCAGAAAAAATTTCATTGAAGGCATCCACTTACACCTCTTGGTGGTGGAGGGAGGACAACTGTCCAATGAAAAATCTCGATTTCTCGGAAACTGTACATACAATCGATTTCAAATTTGGTATGGACTTTCAGTAGCAATAGCAGAAAAATTGAATTAACCGCATCCACTTACACCTCTTGGTGATGGGAGGAGGACACCTGTCCAATGAAAAATTTCGATTTCTCGGAAACTGTTCATACAATCAGATTTCAAATTTGGTATGGACTTTCGGTAGCAATAGCAGAAAAAAATTGCATTAACCGCATCCACTTACACCTCTTGGGGGTGGGAGGAGGACACCTGTCCAATGAAAAATTTCGATTGTATGTACATTTTCCGAGAAATCGAAATTTTTCATTGGACAGGTGTCCTCCTCCCACCCCAGAGAGGTGTAGGTGCAATTTTTTTTTGCTATTGCTACCGAAAGTCCATATCAAATTTGAAATCGATTGTATGTACAGTTTCCGAGAAAACGAAATTTTTCATTGGACAGGTGTCCTCCTCCCACCCCCAAGAGGTGTGAGTGGATGCGGTTAATGCAATTTTTTTCTGCTATTGCTACTGAAAATCCATACCAAATTTGAAATCGATTGTATGTACAGTTTCTGAGAAATCGAAATTTTTCTTTGGACAGGTGTCCTCCTTCAACCCCCAAAAGGTGTAAGTAGATGCGGTTAAAACATTTTTTTTCTGCTATTGCTGCCGAAAGTCCAAACCAAATTTGAAATCGATTGTATGTACAGTTTCCGAGAAATCGAAATTTTTCATTGGACAGGTGTCCTCCTCCCAACCCCAAGAGGTGTAAGTGGATGCGGTTGATGCAATTTTTTTCTGCTATTGCTACCGAAAGTCCAAACCAAATTTGAAATCGATTGTATGTACAGTTTCCAAGAAATCGAAATTTTTTATTGGACAGGTGTCCTCCTCCCACATCCAAGAGGTGTAAGTAGATGCGGTCAATGTAATTTTTTTCTGCTATTGCTACTGCAAGTCTATACCAAATTTGAAATCGATTGTATGTACAGTTTCCGAGGAATCGACATTTTTCATTGGACAGGTATCCTCCTCCCACCCCCAAGAGGTGTGAGTAGATGCGGTTAATGCAATTTTTTTCTGCTATTGCTGCCGAAAGTCCATACCAAATTTGAAATCGATTGTATGTACAGTTTCCGAGAAATCGAAATTTTTCATTGGACAGGTGTCCTCCTTCCACCCCCAAGAGGTGTAGGTAGATGCGGTTAATGCAATTTTTTTCTGCTATTGCTGCCGAAAGTCCATACAGAATTTGAATCCGATTGTATGTACAGTTTCGGAGAAATCAAAATTTTTCATTGGACAGGTGTCCTCCTCCCACCCCCAAGAGGTGTAAGTGGATGCGGTCAAAGCAATTATTTATGCTATTGCTACTGAAAGTCCATACCAAATTTGAAATCGATTGTATGTACAGTTTCCGAGAAATCGAAATTTTTCATTGGACAGGTGTCCTCCTCCCACCCCCAAGAGGTGTAAGTGGATGCGTTTAATGCAATTTTTTTCTGCTATTGCTACCGAAAGTCCTTATCAAATTTGAAATCGATTGTATGTACAGTTTCCGAGAAAACGAAATTTTTCATTGGACAGGTGTCCTCCCCCCACCCCCAAGAGGTGTGAGTGGATGCGTTTAATTCAATTTTTTTATGCTATTGCTACTGAAAATCCATACCAAATTTGAAATCGATTGTATGTACAGTTTCCGAGAAATCGAAATTTTTCATTGGACAGGTGTCCTCCTCCAACCCTCAAGAGGTGTGAGTAGATGCGGTTAAAACAATTTTTTTCTGCTATTGCTGCCGAAAGTCCATACCAAATTTGAAATCGATTGTTTGTACAGTTTTCGAGAAATCGAAATTTTTCATTGGACAGGTGTCCTCCTCCCAACCCCAAGAGGTGTAGGTGGATGCGGTAAACGCAATTTTTTTCTGCTATTGCTACCGAAAGTCCATACCAAATTTGAAATCGAATGTATGTACAGTTTCCGAGAAATCGAAATTTTTCATTGGACAGGTGTCCTCCTTCCACCCCCAGGAGGTGTGAGTAGATGCGGTTAATGGAATTTTTTTCTGCTATTGCTGCCGAAAGTCCATACCAAATTTGAAATCGATTGTATGTACAGTTTCCGAGAAATCGAAATTTTTCATTGGACAGGTGTCCTCCTCCCACCCCCAAGAGGTGTAAGTGGATGCGGTCAATGCAATTTTTTTCTGCTATTGCTACCGAGAGTCCATACCAAATTTGAAATCGAATGTACGTACAGTTTCCGAGAAATCGAAATTTTTCATTGGACAGGTGTCCTCCTTCAACCCCCAAGAGGTGTGAGTAGATGCGGTTGAAACAATTTTTTTCTGTTATTGCTGCCGAAAGTCCATACCAAATTTGAAATCGATTGTATGTACAGTTTCCGAGAAATCGAAATTTTTCATTGGACAGGTGTCCTCCTCCCAACCCCAAGAGGTGTAAGTGAATGCGGTAAATGCAATTTTTTTCTGCTATTGCTACCGAAAGTCCGTACCAAATTTGAAATCGAATGTATGTACAGTTTCCGAGAGATCGAAATTTTTCATTGGACAGGTGTCCTCCTCCCACCCCCAGGAGGTGTCAGTAGATGCGGTTAAATGGAATTTTTTTCTGCTATTGCTACTGCAAGTCTATACCAAATTTGAAATCGATTGTATGTACAGTTTCCGAGAAATCGACATTTTTCATTGGACAGGTATCCTCCTCCCACCCCCAAGAGTTGTGAGTAGATGCGGTTAATGCAATTTTTTTCTGCTATTGCTGCCGAAAGTCCATACCAAATTTGAAATCGATTGTATGTACAGTTTCCGAGAAATCGAAATTTTTCATTGGACAGGTGTCCTCCTTCCACCCCCAAGAGTTGTAGGTAGATGCGGTTAATGCAATTTTTTTCTGCTATTGCTGCCGAAAGTCCATACCAAATTTGAATCCGATTGTATGTACAGTTTCGGAGAAATCAAAATTTTTCATTGGACAGGTGTCCTCCTCCCACCCCCAAGAGGTGTAAGTGGATGCGGTCAAAGCAATTTTTTATGCTATTGCTACTGAAAATCCATACCAAATTTGAAATCGATTGTATGTACAGTTTCCGAGAAATCGAAATTTTTCATTGGACAGGTTTCCTCCTCCCACCCCCAAGAGGTGTAAGTGGATGCGTTTAATGCAATTTTTTTCTGCTATTGCTACCGAAAGTCCTTATCAAATTTGAAATCGATTGTATGTACAGTTTCCGAGAAAACGAAATTTTTCATTGGACAGGTGTCCTCCCCCCACCCCCAAGAGGTGTGAGTGGATGCGTTTAATTCAATTTTTTTATGCTATTGGTACTGAAAATCCATACCAAATTTGAAATCGATTGTATGTACAGTTTCCGAGAAATCGAAATTTTTCATTGGACACGTGTCCTCCTCCAACCCTCAAGAGGTGTGAGTAGATGCGGTTAAAACAATTTTTTTCTGCTATTGCTGCCGAAAGTCCATACCAAATTTGAAATCGATTGTATGTACAGTTTCCGAGAAATCGAAATTTTTCATTGGACAGGTGTCCTCCTCCCAACCCCAAGAGGTGTAAGTGGATTTGGTAAATGCAATTTTTTTCTGCTATTGCTACCGAAAGTCCATACCAAATTTGAAATCGAATGTATGTACAGTTTCCGAGAAATCGAAATTTTTCATTGGACAGGTGTCCTCCTCCCACCCCCAGGAGGTGTCAGTAGATGCGGTAAATGGAATTTTTTTCTGCTATTGCTGCCGAAAGTCCATACCAAATTTGAAATCGATTGTATGTACAGTTTCCGAGAAATCGAAATTTTTCATTGGACAGGTGTCCTCCTCCCACCCCCAAGAGGTGTAAGTGGATGCGGTCAATGCAATTTTTTTCTGCTATTGCTACCGAAAGTCCATACCAAATTTGAAATCGATGGTATGTACAGTTTCCGAGAAATCGAAATTTTTCATTGGACAGGTGTCCTCCTGCCACCCCCAAGAGGTGTAAGTAGATGCGGTTAATGCAATTTTTTTCTGCTATTGCTGCCGAAAGTCCATACCAAATTCGAAATCGATTGTATGTACAGTTTCGGAGAAATCGAAATTTTTCATTGGACAGGTGTCCTCCTCCCACCCCCAAGAGGTGTAAGTGGATGCGGTCAATGCAATTTTTTTCTGCTATTGCTACTGCAAGTCTATACCAAATTTGAAATCGATTGTATATACAGTTTCCGAGAAATCGAAATTTTTCATTGGACAGGTGTCCTCCTCCCACCCTAAGAGGTGTAAGTGGATGCGGTTAATGCAATTTTTTTCTGCTATTGCTGCCGGAAGTCCATACCAAATTTGAAATCGATTGTATGTACAGAAATCGAAATTTTTCATTGGACAGGTGTCCTACTTCCAACCCCAAAAGGTGTAAGTGGATGCGATTGATGCAATTTTTTTCTGCTATTGCTACCGAAAGTCCATACCAAATTTGAAATCGAATGGATGTACAGTTTCCGAGAAATCGAAATTTTTCATTGGACAGGTGTCCTCCTTCCACCCCCAAGAGGTGTAAGTTTATGCGGTCAATGCAATTTTTTTCTGCTATTGCTACTGAAAGTCCATACCAAATTTGAAATCGATTGTATGTACAGTTTCCGAGAAATCGAAATTTTTCATTGGACAGGTGCCCTCCTCCCACCCCCAAGAGGTGTAAGTGGATGCGGTTAGTGCAATTTTTTTTTTGCTATTGCTACCGAAAGTCCATATCAAATTTGAAATCGATTGTATGTACAGTTTCCGAGAAAACGAAATTTTTCATTGGACAGGTGCCCTCCTCCCACCCCCAAGAGGTGTAAGTGGATGCGGTAAATGCAATTTTTTCCTGCTATTGCTACTGAAAATCCATACCAAATTAGAAATCGATTGTATGTACAGTTTCTGAGAAATCGAAATTTTTCATTGGACAGGTGTCCTCCTTCAATCCCCAAGAAGTGTGAGTAGATGCGGTTAAAACAATTTTTTTCTGCTATTGCTGCCGAAAGTCCATACCAAATTTGAAATCGATTGTATGTACAGTTTCCGAGAAATCAAAATTTTTCAATGGACAGGTGTCCTCCTCCCAACCCCAAGAGGTGTAAGTGGACGCGGTTGATGCAATTTTTTTCTGCTATTGCTACCGACAGTCCGTACCAAATTTGAAATCGAATGTATGTACAGTTTCCGAGAGATCGAAATTTTTCATTGGACAGGTGTCCTCCTCCCACCCCCAGGAGGTGTCAGTAGATGCGGTTAATGCAATTTTTTTCTGCTATTGCTGCCGAAAGTTCATACCAAATTTGAAATCGAATGTATGTACAGTTTCCGAGAGATCGAAATTTTTCATTGGACAGGTGTCCTCCTCCCACCCCCAGGAGGTGTAAGTGGATGCGGTAAATGCAATTTTTTCTGCTATTGCTACTGAAAATCCATACCAAATTAGAAATCGATTGTATGTACAGTTTCTGAGAAATCGAAATTTTTCATTGGACAGGTGTCCTCCTTCAATCCCCAAGAAGTGTGAGTAGATGCGGTTAAAACAATTTTTTTCTGCTATTGCTGCCGAAAGTCCATACCAAATTTGAAATCGATTGTATGTACAGTTTCCGAGAAATCAAAATTTTTCAATGGACAGGTGTCCTCCTCCCAACCCCAAGAGGTGTAAGTGGACGCGGTTGATGCAATTTTTTTCTGCTATTGCTACCGACAGTCCGTACCAAATTTGAAATCGAATGTATGTACAGTTTCCGAGAGATCGAAATTTTTCATTGGACAGGTGTCCTCCTCCCACCCCCAGGACATGTCAGTAGATGCGGTTAATGCAATTTTCTTCTGCTATTGCTGCCAAAAGTTCATACCAAATTTGAAATCGATTGTATGTACAGTTTCCAAGAAATCGAAATTTTTCATTGGACAGGTGTCCTCCTCCCACCCCCAGGAGGTGTCAGTAGATGCGGTTAATGCAATTTTTTTCTGCTATTGCTGCCGAAAGTCCATACCAAATTTGAAATCGATTGTGTGTACAGTTTCCGAGAAATCGAAATTTTTCATTGGACAGGTGTCCTCCTCCCAACCCCAAGTAAGTGGATGCGGTTGATGCAATTTTTTTCTGCTATTGCTACCGAAAGTCCATACCAAATTTGAAATTGAATGTACGTACAGTTTCCGAGAAATCGAAATTTTTCATTGGACAGGTGTCCTCCTCCCACCCTCAAGAGGTGTAAGTGGATGCGGTCAATGCAATTTTTTTCTGCTATTGCTACTGCAAGTCCATACCAAATTTGAAATCGATTGTATGTACAGTTTCCGAGAAATCGAAAAGTTTCATTGGACAGGTGTCCTCCTCCCACTCCCAAGAGGTGTAAGTGGATGCGGTTAATGCAATTTTTTCTGCTATTGCTGCTGATAGTCCATATCAAATTTGAAATCGATTGTATGCACAGTTTCCGAGAAAACGAAATTTTTCATTCGACAGGTGTCCTCCTCCCAGCCCCAAGGGTGTAAGTGGATACGATTAAAGCAGTTTTTTTCTGCTATTGTTACTGAAAATCCATACCAAATTTGATATCGATTGTATGTACAGTTTCCGAGAAATCGAAATTTTTCATTGGACAGGTGTCCTCCTCCAACCCCCAAGAGTTGTTAGTAGATGCGGTTCAAGCAATTTTTTCTGCTATTGCTGCTGATGGTCCATATCAAATTTGAAATCGATTGTATGCACAGTTTCCGAGAAAACGAAATTTTTCATTGGACAGGTGTCCTCCTCCCACCCCCAAGAGGTGTAAGTGGATACGATAAATGCAATTTTTTTCTGCTATTGCTACTGAAAATCCATACCAAATCTGAAATCGATTGTATGTACAGTTTCCGAGAAATCGAAATTTTTCATTGGACAGGTGTCCTCCTCCCAACCCCAAGAGGTGTAAGTGGATGCGGCTAATGCACTTTATTTCTGCTATTGCTACTGAAAGTCCATATCAAATTTGAAACCGATTGTATGTACAGTTTCCGAGGAATCGAAATTTTTCATTGGACAGGTGTCCTCCTCCAACCCCCAAGAGATGTAAGTAGATGCGGTTGAAACAGTTTTTTTCTGCTATTGCTGCCAAAAGTTCATACCAAATTTGAAATCGATTGTATGTACAGTTTCCGAGGAATCGAATTTTTTCATTGGACAGGTGTCCTCCTCCCACCCCCAGGAGGTGTCAGTAGATGCGGTTAATGCAATTTTTTTCTGCTATTGCTGCCGAAAGTTCATACCAAATTTGAAATCGAATGTATGTACAGTTTCCGAGTGTACTTACACCAAGAGGTGTAAGTGCAATTTTTTTTGCTATTGCTACCGAAAGTCCATATCAAATTTGAAATCGATTGTATGTACAGTTTCCGAGAAAACGAAATTTTTCATTGGACAGGTGTCCTCCTCCCACCCCCAAGAGGTGTGAGTGTATGCGGTTAATGCAATTTTTTTCTGCTATTGCTACTGAAAATCCATACCAAATTTGAAATCGATTGTATGTACAGTTTCTGAGAAATCGAAATTTTTCTTTGGACAGGTGTCCTCCTTCAACCCCCAAAAGGTGTAAGTAGATGCGGTTAAAACAATTTTTTTCTGCTATTGCTGCCGAAAGTCCAAACCAAATTTGAAATCGATTGTATGTACAGTTTCCGAGAAATCGAAATTTTTCATTGGACAGGTGTCCTCCTCCCAACCCCAAGAGGTGTAAGTGGATGCGGTTGATGCAATTTTTTTCTGCAATTGCTACCGAAAGTCCAAACCAAATTTGAAATCGATTGTATGTACAGTTTCCAAGAAATCGAAATTTTTTATTGGACAGGTGTCCTCCTCCCACATCCAAGAGGTGTAAGTAGATGCGGTCAATGTAATTTTTTTCTGCTATTGCTACTGCAAGTCTATACCAAATTTGAAATCGATTGTATGTACAGTTTCCGAGGAATCGACATTTTTCATTGGACAGGTATCCTCCTCCCACCCCCAAGAGTTGTGAGTAGATGCGGTTAATGCAATTTTTTTATGCTATTGCTGCCGAAAGTCCATACCAAATTTGAAATCGATTGTATGTACAGATTCCGAGAAATCGACATTTTTCATTGGACAGGTATCCTCCTCCCACCCCCAAGAGTTGTGAGTAGATGCGGTCAATGCAATTTTTTTCTGCTATTGCTGCCGAAAGTCCATACCAAATTTGAATCCGATTGTATGTACAGTTTCGGAGAAATCAAAATTTTTCATTGGACAGGTGTCCTCCTCTCACCCCCAAGAGGTGTAAGTGGATGCGGTCAAAGCAATTTTTTATGCTATTGCTACTGAAAGTCCATACCAAATTTGAAATCGATTGTATGTACAGTTTCCGAGAAATCGAAATTTTTCATTGGACAGGTTTCCTCCTCCCACCCCCAAGAGGTGTAAGTGGATGCGGTTAATGCAATTTTTTTCTGCTATTGCTACCGAAAGTCCTTATCAAATTTGAAATCGATTGTATGTACAGTTTCCGAGAAAACGAAATTTTTCATTGGACAGGTGTCCTCCCCCCACCCCCAAGAGGTGTGAGTGGATGCGTTTAATTCAATTTTTTTATTCTATTGGTACTGAAAATCCATACCAAATTTGAAATCGATTGTATGTACAGTTTCCGAGAAATCGAAATTTTTCATTGGACACGTGTCCTCCTCCAACCCTCAAGAGGTGTGAGTAGATGCGGTTAAAACAATTTTTTTCTGCTATTGCTGCCGAAAGTCCATACCAAATTTGAAATCGATTGTATGTACAGTTTCCGAGAAATCGAAATTTTTCATTGGACAGGTGTCCTCCTCCCAACCCCAAGAGGTGTAAGTGGATGCGGTGAAATGCAATTTTTTTCTGCTATTGCTACCGAAAGTCCATACCAAATTTGAAATCGAATGTATGTACAGTTTCCGAGAAATCGAAATTTTTCATTGGACAGGTGTCCTCCTCCCACCCCCAGGAGGTGTCAGTAGATGCGGTAAATGGAATTTTTTTCTGCTATTGCTGCCGAAAGTCCATACCAAATTTGAAATCGATTGTATGTACAGTTTCCGAGAAATCGAAATTTTTCATTGGACAGGTGTCCTCCTCCCACCCCCAAGAGGTGTAAGTGGATGCGGTCAATGCAATTTTTTTCTGCTATTGCTACCGAAAGTCCATACCAAATTTGAAATCGATGGTATGTACAGTTTCCGAGAAATCGAAATTTTTCATTGGACAGGTGTCCTCCTCCACCCCCAAGAGGTGTAAGTAGATGCGGTTAATGCAATTTTTTTCTGCTATTGCTGCCGAAAGTCCATACCAAATTCGAAATCGATTGTATGTACAGTTTCCGAGAAATCGAAATTTTTCATTGGACAGGTGTCCTCCTCCCACCCCCAAGAGGTGTAAGTGAATGCGGTCAATGCAATTTTTTTCTGCTATTGCTACTGCAAGTCTATACCAAATTTGAAATCGATTGTATATACAGTTTCCGAGAAATCGAAATTTTTCATTGGACAGGTGTCCTCCTCCCACCCTAAGAGGTGTAAGTGGATGCGGTTAATGCAATTTTTTTCTGCTATTGTTACTGAAAATCCATACCAAATTTGAAATCGATTGTATGTACAGTTTCCGAGAAATCGAAATTTTTCATTGGACAGGTGTCCTCCTCCAACCCCCAAGAGTTGTTAGTAGATGCGGTTCAAGCAATTTTTTCTGCTATTGCTGCTGAAGTCCATATCAAATTTGAAATCGATTGTATGCACAGTTTCCGAGAAAACGAAATTTTTCATTGGACAGGTGTCCTCCTCCCACCCCCAAGAGGTGTAAGTGGATACGATAAATGCAATTTTTTTCTGCTATTGCTACTGAAAATCCATACCAAATCTGAAATCGATTGTATGTACAGTTTCCGAGAAATCGAAATTTTTCATTGGACAGGTGTCCTCCTCCCAACCCCAAGAGGTGTAAGTGGATGCGGCTAATGCACTTTATTTCTGCTATTGCTACTGAAAGTCCATATCAAATTTGAAACCGATTGTATGTACAGTTTCCGAGGAATCGAAATTTTTCATTGGACAGGTGTCCTCCTCCAACCCCCAAGAGGTGTAAGTAGATGCGGTTGAAACAGTTTTTTTCTGCTATTGCTGCCAAAAGTTCATACCAAATTTGAAATCGATTGTATGTACAGTTTCCGAGGAATCGAATTTTTTCATTGGACAGGTGTCCTCCTCCCACCCCCAGGAGGTGTCAGTAGATGCGGTTAATGCAATTTTTTTCTGCTATTGCTGCCGAAAGTCCATACCAAATTTGAAACCGAATGTATGTACAGTTTCCGAGTGCACTTACACCAAGAGGTGTAAGTGCAATTTTTTTTGCTATTGCTACCGAAAGTCCATATCAAATTTGAAATCGATTGTATGTACAGTTTCCGAGGAATCGAATTTTTTCATTGGACAGGTGTCCTTCTCCCACCCCCAGGAGGTGTCAGTAGATGCGGTTAATGCAATTTTTTTCTGCTATTGCTGCCGAAAGTCCATACCAAATTTGAAACCGAATGTATGTACAGTTTCCGAGTGCACTTACACCAAGAGGTGTAAGTGCAATTTTTTTTGCTATTGCTACCGAAAGTCCATATCAAATTTGAAATCGATTGTATGTACAGTTTCCGAGAAAACGAAATTTTTCATTGGACAGGTGTCCTCCTCCCACCCCCAAGAGGTGTGAGTGGATGCGGTTAATGCAATTTTTTTCTGCTATTGCTACTGAAAATCCATACCAAATTTGAAATCGATTGTATGTACAGTTTCTGAGAAATCGAAATTTTTCTTTGGACAGGTGTCCTCCTTCAACCCCCAAAAGGTGTAAGTAGATGCGGTTAAAACAATTTTTTTCTGCTATTGCTGCCGAAAGGCCAAACCAAATTTGAAATCGATTGTATGTACAGTTTCCGAGAAATCGAAATTTTTCATTGGACAGGTGTCCTCCTCCCAACCCCAAGAGGTGTAAGTGGATGCGGTTGATGCAATTTTTTTCTGCAATTGCTACCGAAAGTCCAAACCAAATTTGAAATCGATTGTATGTACAGTTTCCAAGAAATCGAAATTTTTTATTGGACAGGTGTCCTCCTCCCACATCCAAGAGGTGTAAGTAGATGCGGTCAATGTAATTTTTTTCTGCTATTGCTTCTGCAAGTCTATACCAAATTTGAAATCGATTGTATGTACAGTTTCCGAGGAATCGACATTTTTCATTGGACAGGTATCCTCCTCCCACCCCCAAGAGTTGTGAGTAGATGCGGTTAATGCAATTTTTTTCTGCTATTGCTGCCGAAAGTCCATACCAAATTTGAAATCGATTGTATGTACAGTTTCCGAGAAATCGACATTTTTCATTGGACAGGTATCCTCCTCCCACCCCCAAGAGTTGTGAGTAGATGCGGTTAATGCAATTTTTTTCTGCTATTGCTGCCGAAAGTCCATACCTAATTTGAATCCGATTGTATGTACAGTTTCGGAGAAATCAAAATTTTTCATTGGACAGGTGTCCTCCTCCCACCCCCAAGAGGTGTAAGTGGATGCGGTCAAAGCAATTTTTTATGCTATTGCTACTGAAAGACCATACCAAATTTGAAATCGATTGTATGTACAGTTTCCGAGAAATCGAAATTTTTCATTGGACAGGTTTCCTCCTCCCACCCCCAAGAGGTGTAAGTGGATGCGGTTAATGCAATTTTTTTCTGCTATTGCTACCGAAAGTCCTTATCAAATTTGAAATCGATTGTATGTACAGTTTCCGAGAAAACGAAATTTTTCATTGGACAGGTGTCCTCCCCCCACCCCCAAGAGGTGTGAGTGGATGCGTTTAATTCAATTTTTTTATGCTATTGGTACTGAAAATCCATACCAAATTTGAAATCGATTGTATGTACAGTTTCCGAGAAATCGAAATTTTTCATTGGACACGTGTCCTCCTCCAACCCCTCAAGAGGTGTGAGTAGATGCGGTTAAAACAATTTTTTTCTGCTATTGCTGCCGAAAGTCCATACCAAATTTGAAATCGATTGTATGTACAGTTTCCGAGAAATCGAAATTTTTCATTGGACAGGTGTCCTCCTCCCAACCCCAAGAGGTGTAAGTGGATGCGGTAAATGCAATTTTTTTCTGCTATTGCTACCGAAAGTCCATACCAAATTTGAAATCGAATGTATGTACAGTTTCCGAGAAATCGAAATTTTTCATTGGACAGGTGTCCTCCTCCCACCCCCAGGAAGTGTCAGTAGATGCGGTAAATGGAATTTTTTTCTGCTATTGCTGCCGAAAGTCCATACCAAATTTGAAATCGATTGTATGTACAGTTTCCGAGAAATCGAAATTTTTCATTGGACAGGTGTCCTCCTCCCACCCCCAAGAGGTGTAAGTGGATGCGGTCAATGCAATTTTTTTCTGCTATTGCTACCGAAAGTCCATACCAAATTTGAAATCGATGGTATGTACAGTTTCCGAGAAATCGAAATTTTTCATTGGACAGGTGTCCTCCTGCCACCCCCAAGAGGTGTAAGTAGATGCGGTTAATGCAATTTTTTTCTGCTATTGCTGCCGAAAGTCCATACCAAATTCGAAATCGATTGTATGTACAGTTTCCGAGAAATCGAAATTTTTCATTGGACAGGTGTCCTCCTCCCACCCCCAAGAGGTGTAAGTGGATGCGGTTAATGCAATTTTTTTCTGCTATTGCTACCGAAAGTCCTTACCAAATTTGAAATCGATTGTATGTACAGTTTCCGAGAAAACGAAATTTTTCATTGGACAGGTGTCCTCCCCCCACCCTAAGAGGTGTGAGTGGATGCGGTTAATGCAATTTTTTTATGCTATTGCTACTGAAAATCCATACCAAATTTGAAATCGATTGTATGTACAGTTTCCGAAAATCGAAATTTTTCATTGGACAGGTGTCCTCCTCCAACCCTCAAGAGGTGTGAGTAGATGCGGTTAAAACAATTTTTTTCTGCTATTGCTGCCGAAAGTCCATACCAAATTTGAAATCGATTGTATGTACAGTTTCCGAGAAATCGAAATTTTTCATTGGACAGGTGTCCTCCTCCCAACCCCAAGAGGTGTAAGTGGATGCGGTAAATGCAATTTTTTTCTGCTATTGCTACCGAAAGTCCATACCAAATTTGAAATCGAATGTGTATGTACAGTTTCCGAGAAATCGAAATTTTTCATTGGACAGGTGTCCTCCTCCCACCCCCAGGAGGTGTCAGTAGATGCGGTAAATGCAATTTTTTTCTGCTATTGCTGCCGAAAGTCCATACCAAATTTGAAATCGATTGTATGTACAGTTTCCGAGAAATCGAAATTTTTCATTGGACAGGTGTCCTCCTCCCACCCCCAAGAGGTGTAAGTGGATGCGGTCAATGCAATTTTTTTCTGCTATTGCTACCGAAAGTCCATACCAAATTTGAAATCGATGGTATGTACAGTTTCCGAGAAATCGAAATTTTTCATTGGACAGGTGTCCTCCTTCACCCCCAAGAGGTGTAAGTAGATGCGGTTAATGCAATTTTTTTCTGCTATTGCTGCCGAAAGTCCATACCAAATTCGAAATCGATTGTATGTACAGTTTCCGAGAAATCGAAATTTTTCATTGGACAGGTGTCCTCCTCCCACCCCCAAGAGGTGTAAGTGGATGCGGTCAATGCAATTTTTTTCTGCTATTGCTACTGCAAGTCTATACCAAATTTGAAATCGATTGTATATACAGTTTCCGAGAAATCGAAATTTTTCATTGGACAGGTGTCCTCCTCCCACCCTAAGAGGTGTAAGTGGATGCGGTTAATGCAATTTTTTTCTGCTATTGCTGCCGGAAAGTCCATACCAAATTTGAAATCGATTGTATGTACAGAAATCGAAATTTTTCATTGGACAGGTGTCCTCCTCCCAACCCCAAAAGGTGTAAGTGGATGCGATTGAATGCAATTTTTTTCTGCTATTGCTACCGAAAGTCCATACCAAATTTGAAATCGAATGGATGTACAGTTTCCGAGAAATCGAAATTTTTCATTGGACAGGTGTCCTCCTTCCACCCCCAAGAGGTGTAAGTTTATGCGGTCAATGCAATTTTTTTCTGCTATTGCTACTGAAAGTCCATACCAAATTTGAAATCGATTGTATGTACAGTTTCCGAGAAATCGAAATTTTTCATTGGACAGGTGCCCTCCTCCCACCCCCAAGAGGTGTAAGTGGATGCGGTTAGTGCAATTTTTTTTTGCTATTGCTACCGAAAGTCCATATCAAATTTGAAATCGATTGTATGTACAGTTTCCGAGAAATCGAAATTTTTCATTGGACAGGTGCCCTCCTCCCACCCCCAAGAGGTGTAAGTGGATGCGGTAAATGCAATTTTTTTCTGCTATTGCTACTGAAAATCCATACCAAATTTGAAATCGATTGTATGTACAGTTTCGAGAAATCGAAATTTTTCATTGGACAGGTGTCCTCCTTCAATCCCCAAGAGGTGTAAGTGGATGCGGTTGATGCAATTTTTTTCTGCTATTGCTACCGAAAGTCCATACCAAATTTGAAATCGAATGTATGTACAGTTTCCGAGAGATCGAAATTTTTCATTGGACAGGTGTCCTCCTCCCACCCCCAGGAGGTGTCAGTAGATGCGGTTAATGCAATTTTTTTCTGCTATTGCTGCCGAAAGTTCATACCAAATTTGAAATCGATTGTATGTACAGTTTCCGAGAGATCGAAATTTTTCATTGGACAGGTGTCCTCCTCCCACCCCCAGGAGGTGTAAGTGGATGCGGTAAATGCAATTTTTTCCTGCTATTGCTACTGAAAATCCATACCAAATTAGAAATCGATTGTATGTACAGTTTCTGAGAAATCGAAATTTTTCATTGAACAGGTGTCCTCCTTAAATCCCCAAGAAGTGTGAGTAGATGCGGTTAAAACAATTTTTTTCTGCTATTGCTGCCGAAAGTCCATACCAAATTTGAAATCGATTGTATGTACAGTTTCCGAGAAATCAAAATTTTTCAATGGACAGGTGTCCTCCTCCCAACCCCAAGAGGTGTAAGTGGATGCGGTTGATGCAATTTTTTTCTGCTATTGCTACCGACAGTCCGTACCAAATTTGAAATCGAATGTATGTACAGTTTCCGAGAGATCGAAATTTTTCATTGGACAGGTGTCCTCCTCCCACCCCCAGGAGGTGTCAGTAGATGCGGTTAATGCAATTTTTTTCTGCTATTGCTGCCGAAAGTTCATACCAAATTTGAAATCGAATGTATGTACAGTTTCCGAGAGATCGAAATTTTTCATTGGACAGGTGTCCTCCTCCCACCCCCAGGAGATGTCAGTAGATGCGGTTAATGCAATTTTCTTCTGCTATTGCTGCCAAAAGTTCATACCAAATTTGAAATCGATTGTATGTACAGTTTCCAAGAAATCGAAATTTTTCATTGGACAGGTGTCCTCCTCCCACCCCCAGGAGGTGTCAGTAGATGCGGTTAATGCAATTTTTTTCTGCTATTGCTGCCGAAAGTCCATACCAAATTTGAAATCGATTGTGTGTACAGTTTCCGAGAAATCGAAATTTTTCATTGGACAGGTGTCCTCCTCCCAACCCCAAGTAAGTGGATGCGGTTGATGCAATTTTTTTCTGCTATTGCTACCGAAAGTCCATACCAAATTTGAAATTGAATGTACGTACAGTTTCCGAGAAATCGAAATTTTTCATTGGACAGGTGTCCTCCTCCCACCCCCAAGAGGTGTAAGTGGATGCGGTCAATGCAATTTTTTTCTGCTATTGCTACCGCAAGTCCATACCAAATTTGAAATCGATTGTATGTACAGTTTCCGAGAAATCGAAAAGTTTCATTGGACAGGTGTCCTCCTCCCACTCCCAAGAGGTGTAAGTGGATGCGGTTAATGCAATTTTTTTCTGCTATTGCTGCTGAAAGTCCATATCAAATTTGAAATCGATTGTATGCACAGTTTCCGAGAAAACGAAATTTTTCATTGGACAGGTGTCCTCCTCCCACCCCCAAGAGGTGTAAGTGGATGCGGTCAATGCAATTTTTTTCTGCTATTGCTACCGCAAGTCCATACCAAATTTGAAATCGATTGTATGTACAGTTTCCGAGAAATCGAAAAGTTTCATTGGACAGGTGTCCTCCTCCCACTCCCAAGAGGTGTAAGTGGATGCGGTTAATGCAATTTTTTCTGCTATTGCTGCTGATAGTCCATATCAAATTTGAAATCGATTGTATGTACAGTTTCCGAGAAAACGAAATTTTTCATTGGACAGGTGCCCTCCTCCCACCCCCAAGAGGTGTAAGTGGATGCGGTAAATGCAATTTTTTCCTGCTATTGCTACTGAAAATCCATACCAAATTAGAAATCGATTGTATGTACAGTTTCTGAGAAATCGAAATATTTCATTGGACAGGTGTCCTCCTTCAATCCCCAAGAGGTGTAAGTGGATGCGGTTGATGCAATTTTTTTCTGCTATTGCTACCGACAGTCCGTACCAAATTTGAAATCGAATGTATGTACAGTTTCCGAGAGATCGAAATTTTTCATTGGACAGGTGTCCTCCTCCCACCCCCAGGAGGTGTCAGTAGATGCGGTTAATGCAATTTTTTTCTGCTATTGCTGCCGAAAGTTCATACCAAATTTGAAATCGAATGTATGTACAGTTTCCGAGAGATCGAAATTTTTCATTGGACAGGTGTCCTCCTCCCACCCCCAGGAGGTGTAAGTGGATGCGGTAAATGCAATTTTTTCCTGCTATTGCTACTGAAAATCCATACCAAATTAGAAATCGATTGTATGTACAGTTTCTGAGAAATCGAAATTTTTCATTGAACATGTGTCCTCCTTAAATCCCCAAGAAGTGTGAGTAGATGCGGTTAAAACAATTTTTTTCTGCTATTGCTGCCGAAAGTCCATACCAAATTTGAAATCGATTGTATGTACAGTTTCCGAGAAATCAAAATTTTTCAATGGACAGGTGTCCTCCTCCCAACCCCAAGAGGTGTAAGTGGATGCGGTTGATGCAATTTTTTTCTGCTATTGCTACCGACAGTCCGTACCAAATTTGAAATCGAATGTATGTACAGTTTCCGAGAGATCGAAATTTTTCATTGGACAGGTGTCCTCCTCCCACCCCCAGGAGGTGTCAGTAGATGCGGTTAATGCAATTTTTTTCTGCTATTGCTGCCGAAAGTTCATACCAAATTTGAAATCGAATGTATGTACAGTTTCCGAGAGATCGAAATTTTTCATTGGACAGGTGTCCTCCTCCCACCCCCAGGAGATGTCAGTAGATGCGGTTAATGCAATTTTCTTCTGCTATTGCTGCCAAAAGTTCATACCAAATTTGAAATCGATTGTATGTACAGTTTCCAAGAAATCGAAATTTTTCATTGGACAGGTGTCCTCCTCCCACCCCCAGGAGGTGTCAGTAGATGCGGTTAATGCAATTTTTTTCTGCTATTGCTGCCGAAAGTCCATACCAAATTTGAAATCGATTGTGTGTACAGTTTCCGAGAAATCGAAATTTTTCATTGGACAGGTGTCCTCCTCCCAACCCCAAGTAAGTGGATGCGGTTGATGCAATTTTTTTCTGCTATTGCTACCGAAAGTCCATACCAAATTTGAAATTGAATGTACGTACAGTTTCCGAGAAATCGAAATTTTTCATTGGACAGGTGTCCTCCTCCCACCCCCAAGAGGTGTAAGTGGATGCGGTCAATGCAATTTTTTTCTGCTATTGCTACCGCAAGTCCATACCAAATTTGAAATCGATTGTATGTACAGTTTCCGAGAAATCGAAAAGTTTCATTGGACAGGTGTCCTCCTCCCACTCCCAAGAGGTGTAAGTGGATGCGGTTAATGCAATTTTTTCTGCTATTGCTGCTGATAGTCCATATCAAATTTGAAATCGATTGTATGCACAGTTTCCGAGAAAACGAAATTTTTCATTGGACAGGTGTCCTCCTCCCACCCCCAAGAGGTGTAAGTGGATACGATTAAAGCAGTTTTTTTCTGCTATTGTTACTGAAAATCCATACCAAATTTGAAATCGATTGTATGTACAGTTTCCGAGAAATCGAAATTTTTCATTGGACAGGTGTCCTCCTCCAACCCCTAAGAGTTGTTAGTAGATGCGGTTCAAGCAATTTTTTCTGCTATTGCTTCTGATAGTCCATATCAAATTTGAAATCGATTGTATGCACAGTTTCCGAGAAAACGAAATTTTTCATTGGACAGGTGTCCTCCTCCCACCCCCAAGAGGTGTAAGTGGATACGATAAATGCAATTTTTTTCTGCTATTGCTACTGAAAATCCATACCAAATCTGAAATCGATTGTATGTACAGTTTCCGAGAAATCGAAATTTTTCATTGGACAGGTGTCCTCCTCCCAACCCCAAGAGGTGTAAGTGGATGCGGCTAATGCACTTTATTTCTGCTATTGCTACTGAAAGTCCATATCAAATTTGAAACCGATTGTATGTACAGTTTCCGAGGAATCGAAATTTTTCATTGGACAGGTGTCCTCCTCCAACCCCCAAGAGGTGTAAGTAGATGCGGTTGAAACAGTTTTTTTCTGCTATTGCTGCCAAAAGTTCATACCAAATTTGAAATCGATTGTATGTACAGTTTCCGAGGAATCGAATTTTTTCATTGGACAGGTGTCCTCCTCCCACCCCCAGGAGGTGTCAGTAGATGCGGTTAATGCAATTTTTTTCTGCTATTGCTGCCGAAAGTCCATACCAAATTTGAAACCGATTGTATGTACAGTTTCCGAGGAATCGAAATTTTTCATTGGACAGGTGTCCTCCTCCAACCCCCAAGAGGTGTAAGTGGATGCGGTTAATGCAATTCATTTCTGCTATTGCTACTGAAAGTCCATACCAAATTTGAAAGCGATTGTATGTACAGTTTCCGAGAAATCTAAATTTTTCATTGGACAGGTGTCCTCCTTCCACCCCCAAGAGGTGTAGGTAGATGCGGTTAATGCAATTTTTTTCTGCTATTGCTGCCGAAAGTCCATACAGAATTTGAATCCGATTGTATGTACAGTTTCGGAGAAATCGAAATTTTTCATTGGACAGGTGTCCTCCTTCCACCCCCAAGAGGTGTAAGTGGATGCGGTCAAAGCAATTTTTTATGCTATTGCTACTGAAAGTCCATACCAAATTTGAAATCGATTGTATGTACAGTTTCCGAGAAATCGAAATTTTTCATTGGACAGGTGTCCTCCTAGCACCCTCAAGAGGTGTAAGTGGATGCGTTTAATGCAATTTTTTTCTGCTATTGCTACCGAAAGTCCTTATCAAATTTGAAATCGATTGTATGTACAGTTTCCGAGAAAACGAAATTTTTCATTGGACAGGTGTCCTCCCCCCACCCCCAAGAGGTGTGAGTGGATGCGTTTAATTCAATTTTTTATGCTATTGCTACTGAAAATCCATACCAAATTTGAAATCGATTGTATGTACAGTTTCCGAGAAATCGAAATTTTTCATTGGACAGGTGTCCTCCTCCAACCCTCAAGAGGTGTGAGTAGATGCGGTTAATGCAATTTTTTTCTGCTATTGCTGCCGAAAGTCCATACCAAATTTGAAATCGATTGTTTGTACAGTTTCCGAGAAATCGAAATTTTTCATTGGACAGGTGTCCTCCTCCCAACCCCAAGAGGTGTAGGTGGATGCGGTAAACGCAATTTTTTTCTGCTATTGCTACCGAAAGTCCATACCAAATTTGAAATCGAATGTATGTACAGTTTCCGAGAAATCGAAATTTTTCATTGGACAGGTGTCCTCCTTCCACCCCCAGGAGGTGTGAGTAGATGCGGTTAATGGAATTATTTTCTGCTATTGCTGCCGAAAGTCCATACCAAATTTGAAATCGATTGTATGTACAGTTTCCGAGAAATCGAAATTTTTCATTGGACAGGTGTCCTCCTCCCACCCCCAAGAGGTGTAAGTGGATGCGGTCAATGCAATTTTTTTCTGCTATTGCTACCGAAAGTCCATACCAAATTTGAAATCGAATGTACGTACAGTTTCCGAGAAATCGAAATTTTTCATTGGACAGGTGTCCTCCTTCAACCCCCAAGAGGTGTGAGTAGATGCGGTTGAACAATTTTTTTCTGCTATTGCTGCCGAAAGTCCATACCAAATTTGAAATCGATTGTATGTACAGTTTCCGAGAAATCGAAATTTTTCATTGGACAGGTGTCCTCCTCCCAACCCCAAGAGGTGTAAGTGGATGCGGTAAATGCAATTTTTTTCTGCTATTGCTACCGAAAGTCCGTACCAAATTTGAAATCGAATGTATGTACAGTTTCCGAGAGATCGAAATTTTTCATTGGACAGGTGTCCTCCTCCCACCCCCAGGAGGTGTCAGTAGATGCGGTTAATGCAATTTTTTTCTGCTATTGCTGCCGAAAGTTCATACCAAATTTGAAATCGAATGTATGTACAGTTTCCGAGTGCACTTACACCAAGAGGTGTAAGTGCAATTTTTTTTGCTATTGCTACCGAAAGTCCATATCAAATTTGAAATCGATTGTATGTACAGTTTCCGAGAAAACGAAATTTTTCATTGGACAGGTGTCCTCCTCCCACCCTCAAGAGGTGTGAGTGGATGCGGTTAATGCAATTTTTTTCTGCTATTGCTACTGAAAATCCATACCAAATTTGAAATCGATTGTATGTACAGTTTCTGAGAAATCAAAATTTTTCTTTGGACAGGTGTCCTCCTTCAACCCCCAAAAGGTGTAAGTAGATGCGGTTAAAACAATTTTTTTCTGCTATTGCTGCCGAAAGTCCAAACCAAATTTGAAATCGATTGTATGTACAGTTTCCGAGAAATCGAAATTTTTCATTGGACAGGTGTCCTCCTCCCAACCCCAAGAGGTGTAAGTGGATGCGGTTGATGCAATTTTTTTCTGCAATTGCTACCGAAAGTCCAAACCAAATTTGAAATCGATTGTATGTACAGTTTCCAAGAAATCGAAATTTTTTATTGGACAGGTGTCCTCCTCCCACATCCAAGAGGTGTAAGTAGATGCGGTCAATGTAATTTTTTTCTGCTATTGCTACTGCAAGTCTATACCAAATTTGAAATCGATTGTATGTACAGTTTCCGAGGAATCGACATTTTTCATTGGACAGGTATCCTCCTCCCACCCCCAAGAGTTGTGAGTAGATGCGGTTAATGCAATTTTTTTCTGCTATTGCTGCCGAAAGTCCATACCAAATTTGAAATCGATTGTATGTACAGTTTCCGAGAAATCGAAATTTTTCATTGGACAGGTGTCCTCCTTCCACCCCCAAGAGTGGTAGGTAGATGCGGTTAATGCAATTTTTTTCTGCTATTGCTGCCGAAAGTCCATACCAAATTTGAATCCGATTGTATGTACAGTTTCGGAGAAATCAAAATTTTTCATTGGACAGGTGTCCTCCTCCCACCCCCAAGAGGTGTAAGTGGATGCGGTCAAAGCAATTTTTTATGCTATTGCTACTGAAAGTCCATACCAAATTTGAAATCGATTGTATGTACAGTTTCCGAGAAATCGAAATTTTTCATTGGACAGGTTTCCTCCTCCCACCCCCAAGAGGTGTAAGTGGATGCGGTTAATGCAATTTTTTTCTGCTATTGCTACCGAAAGTCCTTATCAAATTTGAAATCGATTGTATGTACAGTTTCCGAGAAAACGAAATTTTTCATTGGACAGGTGTCCTCCCCCCACCCCCAAGAGGTGTGAGTGGATGCGTTTAATTCAATTTTTTTA
Organism: Hippodamia convergens; assembly: GCA_038502775.1. Classification (NCBI taxonomy): domain Eukaryota; kingdom Metazoa; phylum Arthropoda; class Insecta; order Coleoptera; family Coccinellidae; genus Hippodamia; species Hippodamia convergens. Next base: position 17,244,520 of record CM076613.1, read on the forward strand.
TGCTATTGGTACTGAAAATCCATACCAAATTTGAAATCGATTGTATGTACAGTTTCCGAGAAATCGAAATTTTTCATTGGACAGGTGTCCTCCTCCAACCCTCAAGAGGTGTGAGTAGATGCGGTTAAAACAATTTTTTTCTGCTATTGCTGCCGAAAGTCCATACCAAATTTGAAATCGATTGTATGTACAGTTTCCGAGAAATCGAAATTTTTCATTGGACAGGTGTCCCCCTCCCAACCCCAAGAGGTGTAAGTGGATGCGGTAAATGCAATTTTTTTCTGCTATTGCTACCGAAAGTCCATACCAAATTTGAAATCGAATGTATGTACAGTTTCCGAGAAATCGAAATTTTTCATTGGACAGGTGTCCTCCTCCCACCCCCAGGAGGTGTCAGTAGATGCGGTAAATGGAATTTTTTTCTGCTATTGCTGCCGAAAGTCCATACCAAATTTGAAATCGATTGTATGTACAGTTTCCGAGAAATCGAAATTTTTCATTGGACAGGTGTCCTCCTCCCACCCCCAAGAGGTGTAAGTGGATGCGGTCAATGCAATTTTTTTCTGCTATTGCTACCGAAAGTCCATACCAAATTTGAAATCGATGGTATGTACAGTTTCCGAGAAATCGAAATTTTTCATTGGACAGGTGTCCTCCTGCCACCCCCAAGAGGTGTAAGTAGATGCGGTTAATGCAATTTTTTTCTGCTATTGCTGCCGAAAGTCCATACCAAATTCGAAATCGATTGTATGTACAGTTTCCGAAAAATCGAAATTTTTCATTGGACAGGTGTCCTCCTCCCACCCCAAAAGAGGTGTAAGTGGATGCGGTCAATGCAATTTTTTTCTGCTATTGCTACTGCAAGTCTATACCAAATTTGAAATCGATTGTATATACAGTTTCCGAGAAATCGAAATTTTTCATTGGACAGGTGTCCTCCTCCCACCCTAAGAGGTGTAAGTGGATGCGGTTAATGCAATTTTTTTCTGCTATTGCTGCCGGAAGTCCATACCAAATTTGAAATCGATTGTATGTACAGAAATCGAAATTTTTCATTGGACAGGTGTCCTACTTCCAACCCCAAAAGGTGTAAGTGGATGCGATTGATGCAATTTTTTTCTGCTATTGCTACCGAAAGTCCATACCAAATTTGAAATCGAATGGATGTACAGTTTCCGAGAAATCGAAATTTTTCATTGGACAGGTGTCCTCCTTCCACCCCCAAGAGGTGTAAGTTTATGCGGTCAATGCAATTTTTTTCTGCTATTGCTACTGAAAGTCCATACCAAATTTGAAATCGATTGTATGTACAGTTTCCGAGAAATCGAAATTTTTCATTGGACAGGTGCCCTCCTCCCACCCCCAAGAGGTGTAAGTGGATGCGGTTAGTGCAATTTTTTTTTTGCTATTGCTACCGAAAGTCCATATCAAATTTGAAATCGATTGTATGTACAGTTTCCGAGAAAACGAAATTTTTCATTGGACAGGTGCCCTCCTTCCACCCCCAAGAGGTGTAAGTGGATGCGGTAAATGCAATTTTTTCCTGCTATTGCTACTGAAAATCCATACCAAATTAGAAATCGATTGTATGTACAGTTTCTGAGAAATCGAAATTTTTCATTGGACAGGTGTCCTCCTCCCACCCCCAAGAGGTGTAAGTGGATGCGGTAAATGCAATTTTTTCCTGCTATTGCTACTGAAAATCCATACCAAATTAGAAATCGATTGTATGTACAGTTTCTGAGAAATCGAAATTTTTCATTGGACAGGTGTCCTCCTTCAATCCCCAAGAGGTGTAAGTGGATGCGGTTGATGCAATTTTTTTCTGCTATTGCTACCGACAGTCCGTACCAAATTTGAAATCGAATGTATGTACAGTTTCCGAGAGATCGAAATTTTTCATTGGACAGGTGTCCTCCTCCCACCCCCAGGAGGTGTCAGTAGATGCGGTTAATGCAATTTTTTTCTGCTATTGCTGCCGAAAGTTCATACCAAATTTGAAATCGAATGTATGTACAGTTTCCGAGAGATCGAAATTTTTCATTGGACAGGTGTCCTCCTCCCACCCCCAGGAGGTGTAAGTGGATGCGGTAAATGCAATTTTTTTCCTGCTATTGCTACTGAAAATCCATACCAAATTAGAAATCGATTGTATGTACAGTTTCTGAGAAATCGAAATTTTTCATTGAACATGTGTCCTCCTTAAATCCCCAAGAAGTGTGAGTAGATGCGGTTAAAACAATTTTTTTCTGCTATTGCTGCCGAAAGTCCATACCAAATTTGAAATCGATTGTATGTACAGTTTCCGAGAAATCAAAATTTTTCAATGGACAGGTGTCCTCCTCCCAACCCCAAGAGGTGTAAGTGGATGCGGTTGATGCAATTTTTTTCTGCTATTGCTACCGACAGTCCGTACCAAATTTGAAATCGAATGTATGTACAGTTTCCGAGAGATCGAAATTTTTCATTGGACAGGTGTCCTCCTCCCACCCCCAGGAGGTGTCAGTAGATGCGGTTAATGCAATTTTTTTCTGCTATTGCTGCCGAAAGTTCATACCAAATTTGAAATCGAATGTATGTACAGTTTCCGAGAGATCGAAATTTTTCATTGGACAGGTGTCCTCCTCCCACCCCCAGGAGATGTCAGTAGATGCGGTTAATGCAATTTTCTTCTGCTATTGCTGCCAAAAGTTCATACCAAATTTGAAATCGATTGTATGTACAGTTTCCAAGAAATCGAAATTTTTCATTGGACAGGTGTCCTCCTCCCACCCCCAGGAGGTGTCAGTAGATGCGGTTAATGCAATTTTTTTCTGCTATTGCTGCCGAAAGTCCATACCAAATTTGAAATCGATTGTGTGTACAGTTTCCGAGAAATCGAAATTTTTCATTGGACAGGTGTCCTCCTCCCAACCCCAAGTAAGTGGATGCGGTTGATGCAATTTTTTTCTGCTATTGCTACCGAAAGTCCATACCAAATTTGAAATTGAATGTACGTACAGTTTCCGAGAAATCGAAATTTTTCATTGGACAGGTGTCCTCCTCCCACCCCCAAGAGGTGTAAGTGGATGCGGTCAATGCAATTTTTTTCTGCTATTGCTACCGCAAGTCCATACCAAATTTGAAATCGATTGTATGTACAGTTTCCGAGAAATCGAAAAGTTTCATTGGACAGGTGTCCTCCTCCCACTCCCAAGAGGTGTAAGTGGATGCGGTTAATGCAATTTTTTCTGCTATTGCTGCTGATAGTCCATATCAAATTTGAAATCGATTGTATGCACAGTTTCCGAGAAAACGAAATTTTTCATTGGACAGGTGTCCTCCTCCCACCCCCAAGAGGTGTAAGTGGATACGATTAAAGCAGTTTTTTTCTGCTATTGTTACTGAAAATCCATACCAAATTTGAAATCGATTGTATGTACAGTTTCCGAGAAATCGAAATTTTTCATTGGACAGGTGTCCTCCTCCAACCCCCAAGAGTTGTTAGTAGATGCGGTTCAAGCAATTTTTTCTGCTATTGCTGCTGATAGTCCATATCAAATTTGAAATCGATTGTATGCACAGTTTCCGAGAAAACGAAATTTTTCATTGGACAGGTGTCCTCCTCCCACCCCCAAGAGGTGTAAGTGGATACGATTAATGCAATTTTTTTCTGCTATTGCTACTGAAAATCCATACCAAATCTGAAATCGATTGTATGTACAGTTTCCGAGAAATCGAAATTTTTCATTGGACAGGTGTCCTCCTCCCAACCCCAAGAGGTGTAAGTGGATGCGGCTAATGCACTTTATTTCTGCTATTGCTACTGAAAGTCCATATCAAATTTGAAACCGATTGTATGTACAGTTTCCGAGGAATCGAAATTTTTCATTGGACAGGTGTCCTCCTCCAACCCCCAAGAGGTGTAAGTAGATGCGGTTGAAACAGTTTTTTTCTGCTATTGCTGCCAAAAGTTCATACCAAATTTGAAATCGATTGTATGTACAGTTTCCGAGGAATCGAATTTTTTCATTGGACAGGTGTCCTCCTCCCACCCCCAGGAGGTGTCAGTAGATGCGGTTAATGCAATTTTTTTCTGCTATTGCTGCCGAAAGTCCATACCAAATTTGAAACCGATTGTATGTACAGTTTCCGAGGAATCGAAATTTTTCATTGGACAGGTGTCCTCCTCCAACCCCCAAGAGGTGTAAGTGGATGCGGTTAATGCAATTCATTTCTGCTATTGCTACTGAAAGTCCATACCAAATTTGAAAGCGATTGTATGTACAGTTTCCGAGAAATCGAAATTTTTCATTGGACAGGTGTCCTCCTTCCACCCCCAAGAGGTGTAGGTAGATGCGGTTAATGCAATTTTTTTCTGCTATTGCTGCCGAAAGTCCATACAGAATTTGAATCCGATTGTATGTACAGTTTCGGAGAAATCAAAATTTTTCATTGGACAGGTGTCCTCCTTCCACCCCCAAGAGGTGTAAGTGGATGCGGTCAAAGCAATTTTTTATGCTATTGCTACTGAAAGTCCATACCAAATTTGAAATCGATTGTATGTACAGTTTCCGAGAAATCGAAATTTTTCATTGGACAGGTGTCCTCCTAGCACCCTCAAGAGGTGTAAGTGGATGCGTTTAATGCAATTTTTTTCTGCTATTGCTACCGAAAGTCCTTATCAAATTTGAAATCGATTGTATGTACAGTTTCCGAGAAAACGAAATTTTTCATTGGACAGGTGTCCTCCCCCCACCCCCAAGAGGTGTGAGTGGATGCGTTTAATTCAATTTTTTATGCTATTGCTACTGAAAATCCATACCAAATTTGAAATCGATTGTATGTACAGTTTCCGAGAAATCGAAATTTTTCATTGGACAGGTGTCCTCCTCCAACCCTCAAGAGGTGTGAGTAGATGCGGTTAATGCAATTTTTTTCTGCTATTGCTGCCGAAAGTCCATACCAAATTTGAAATCGATTGTTTGTACAGTTTCCGAGAAATCGAAATTTTTCATTGGACAGGTGTCCTCCTCCCAACCCCAAGAGGTGTAGGTGGATGCGGTAAACGCAATTTTTTTCTGCTATTGCTACCGAAAGTCCATACCAAATTTGAAATCGAATGTATGTACAGTTTCCGAGAAATCGAAATTTTTCATTGGACAGGTGTCCTCCTTCCACCCCCAGGAGGTGTGAGTAGATGCGGTTAATGGAATTATTTTCTGCTATTGCTGCCGAAAGTCCATACCAAATTTGAAATCGATTGTATGTACAGTTTCCGAGAAATCGAAATTTTTCATTGGACAGGTGTCCTCCTCCCACCCCCAAGAGGTGTAAGTGGATGCGGTCAATGCAATTTTTTTCTGCTATTGCTACCGAAAGTCCATACCAAATTTGAAATCGAATGTACGTACAGTTTCCGAGAAATCGAAATTTTTCATTGGACAGGTGTCCTCCTTCAACCCCCAAGAGGTGTGAGTAGATGCGGTTGAACAATTTTTTTCTGCTATTGCTGCCGAAAGTCCATACCAAATTTGAAATCGATTGTATGTACAGTTTCCGAGAAATCGAAATTTTTCATTGGACAGGTGTCCTCCTCCCAACCCCAAGAGGTGTAAGTGGATGCGGTAAATGCAATTTTTTTCTGCTATTGCTACCGAAAGTCCGTACCAAATTTGAAATCGAATGTATGTACAGTTTCCGAGAGATCGAAATTTTTCATTGGACAGGTGTCCTCCTCCCACCCCCAGGAGGTGTCAGTAGATGCGGTTAATGCAATTTTTTTCTGCTATTGCTGCCGAAAGTTCATACCAAATTTGAAATCGAATGTATGTACAGTTTCCGAGTGCACTTACACCAAGAGGTGTAAGTGCAATTTTTTTTGCTATTGCTACCGAAAGTCCATATCAAATTTGAAATCGATTGTATGTACAGTTTCCGAGAAAACGAAATTTTTCATTGGACAGGTGTCCTCCTCCCACCCCCAAGAGGTGTGAGTGGATGCGGTTAATGCAATTTTTTTCTGCTATTGCTACTGAAAATCCATACCAAATTTGAAATCGATTGTATGTACAGTTTCTGAGAAATCAAAATTTTTCTTTGGACAGGTGTCCTCCTTCAACCCCCAAAAGGTGTAAGTAGATGCGGTTAAAACAATTTTTTTCTGCTATTGCTGCCGAAAGTCCAAACCAAATTTGAAATCGATTGTATGTACAGTTTCCGAGAAATCGAAATTTTTCATTGGACAGGTGTCCTCCTCCCAACCCCAAGAGGTGTAAGTGGATGCGGTTGATGCAATTTTTTTCTGCAATTGCTACCGAAAGTCCAAACCAAATTTGAAATCGATTGTATGTACAGTTTCCAAGAAATCGAAATTTTTTATTGGACAGGTGTCCTCCTCCCACATCCAAGAGGTGTAAGTAGATGCGGTCAATGTAATTTTTTTCTGCTATTGCTACTGCAAGTCTATACCAAATTTGAAATCGATTGTATGTACAGTTTCCGAGGAATCGACATTTTTCATTGGACAGGTATCCTCCTCCCACCCCCAAGAGTTGTGAGTAGATGCGGTTAATGCAATTTTTTTCTGCTATTGCTGCCGAAAGTCCATATCAAATTTGAAATCGATTGTATGCACAGTTTCCGAGAAAACGAAATTTTTCATTGGACAGGTGTCCTCCTCCCACCCCCAAGAGGTGTAAGTGGATACGATAAATGCAATTTTTTTCTGCTATTGCTACTGAAAATCCATACCAAATCTGAAATCGATTGTATGTACAGTTTCCGAGAAATCGAAATTTTTCATTGGACAGGTGTCCTCCTCCCAACCCCAAGAGGTGTAAGTGGATGCGGCTAATGCACTTTATTTCTGCTATTGCTACTGAAAGTCCATATCAAATTTGAAACCGATTGTATGTACAGTTTCCGAGGAATCGAAATTTTTCATTGGACAGGTGTCCTCCTCCAACCCCCAAGAGGTGTAAGTAGATGCGGTTGAAACAGTTTTTTTCTGCTATTGCTGCCAAAAGTTCATACCAAATTTGAAATCGATTGTATGTACAGTTTCCGAGGAATCGAATTTTTTCATTGGACAGGTGTCCTCCTCCCACCCCCAGGAGGTGTCAGTAGATGCGGTTAATGCAATTTTTTTCTGCTATTGCTGCCGAAAGTCCATACCAAATTTGAAACCGATTGTATGTACAGTTTCCGAGGAATCGAAATTTTTCATTGGACAGGTGTCCTCCTCCAACCCCCAAGAGGTGTAAGTGGATGCGGTTAATGCAATTCATTTCTGCTATTGCTACTGAAAGTCCATACCAAATTTGAAAGCGATTGTATGTACAGTTTCCGAGAAATCTAAATTTTTCATTGGACAGGTGTCCTCCTTCCACCCCCAAGAGGTGTAGGTAGATGCGGTTAATGCAATTTTTTTCTGCTATTGCTGCCGAAAGTCCATACAGAATTTGAATCCGATTGTATGTACAGTTTCGGAGAAATCAAAATTTTTCATTGGACAGGTGTCCTCCTTCCACCCCCAAGAGGTGTAAGTGGATGCGGTCAAAGCAATTTTTTATGCTATTGCTACTGAAAGTCCATACCAAATTTGAAATCGATTGTATGTACAGTTTCCGAGAAATCGAAATTTTTCATTGGACAGGTGTCCTCCTAGCACCCTCAAGAGGTGTAAGTGGATGCGTTTAATGCAATTTTTTTCTGCTATTGCTACCGAAAGTCCTTATCAAATTTGAAATCGATTGTATGTACAGTTTCCGAGAAAACGAAATTTTTCATTGGACAGGTGTCCTCCCCCCACCCCCAAGAGGTGTGAGTGGATGCGTTTAATTCAATTTTTTATGCTATTGCTACTGAAAATCCATACCAAATTTGAAATCGATTGTATGTACAGTTTCCGAGAAATCGAAATTTTTCATTGGACAGGTGTCCTCCTCCAACCCTCAAGAGGTGTGAGTAGATGCGGTTAATGCAATTTTTTTCTGCTATTGCTGCCGAAAGTCCATACCAAATTTGAAATCGATTGTTTGTACAGTTTCCGAGAAATCGAAATTTTTCATTGGACAGGTGTCCTCCTCCCAACCCCAAGAGGTGTAGGTGGATGCGGTAAACGCAATTTTTTTCTGCTATTGCTACCGAAAGTCCATACCAAATTTGAAATCGAATGTATGTACAGTTTCCGAGAAATCGAAATTTTTCATTGGACAGGTGTCCTCCTTCCACCCCCAGGAGGTGTGAGTAGATGCGGTTAATGGAATTATTTTCTGCTATTGCTGCCGAAAGTCCATACCAAATTTGAAATCGATTGTATGTACAGTTTCCGAGAAATCGAAATTTTTCATTGGACAGGTGTCCTCCTCCCACCCCCAAGAGGTGTAAGTGGATGCGGTCAATGCAATTTTTTTCTGCTATTGCTACCGAAAGTCCATACCAAATTTGAAATCGAATGTACGTACAGTTTCCGAGAAATCGAAATTTTTCATTGGACAGGTGTCCTCCTTCAACCCCCAAGAGGTGTGAGTAGATGCGGTTGAACAATTTTTTTCTGCTATTGCTGCCGAAAGTCCATACCAAATTTGAAATCGATTGTATGTACAGTTTCCGAGAAATCGAAATTTTTCATTGGACAGGTGTCCTCCTCCCAACCCCAAGAGGTGTAAGTGGATGCGGTAAATGCAATTTTTTTCTGCTATTGCTACCGAAAGTCCGTACCAAATTTGAAATCGAATGTATGTACAGTTTCCGAGAGATCGAAATTTTTCATTGGACAGGTGTCCTCCTCCCACCCCCAGGAGGTGTCAGTAGATGCGGTTAATGCAATTTTTTTCTGCTATTGCTGCCGAAAGTTCATACCAAATTTGAAATCGAATGTATGTACAGTTTCCGAGTGCACTTACACCAAGAGGTGTAAGTGCAATTTTTTTTGCTATTGCTACCGAAAGTCCATATCAAATTTGAAATCGATTGTATGTACAGTTTCCGAGAAAACGAAATTTTTCATTGGACAGGTGTCCTCCTCCCACCCCCAAGAGGTGTGAGTGGATGCGGTTAATGCAATTTTTTTCTGCTATTGCTACTGAAAATCCATACCAAATTTGAAATCGATTGTATGTACAGTTTCTGAGAAATCAAAATTTTTCTTTGGACAGGTGTCCTCCTTCAACCCCCAAAAGGTGTAAGTAGATGCGGTTAAAACAATTTTTTTCTGCTATTGCTGCCGAAAGTCCAAACCAAATTTGAAATCGATTGTATGTACAGTTTCCGAGAAATCGAAATTTTTCATTGGACAGGTGTCCTCCTCCCAACCCCAAGAGGTGTAAGTGGATGCGGTTGATGCAATTTTTTTCTGCAATTGCTACCGAAAGTCCAAACCAAATTTGAAATCGATTGTATGTACAGTTTCCAAGAAATCGAAATTTTTTATTGGACAGGTGTCCTCCTCCCACATCCAAGAGGTGTAAGTAGATGCGGTCAATGTAATTTTTTTCTGCTATTGCTACTGCAAGTCTATACCAAATTTGAAATCGATTGTATGTACAGTTTCCGAGGAATCGACATTTTTCATTGGACAGGTATCCTCCTCCCACCCCCAGAGTTGTGAGTAGATGCGGTTAATGCAATTTTTTTCTGCTATTGCTGCCGAAAGTCCATACCAAATTTGAAATCGATTGTATGTACAGTTTCCGAGAAATCGAAATTTTTCATTGGACAGGTGTCCTCCTTCCACCCCCAAGAGTGGTAGGTAGATGCGGTTAATGCAATTTTTTTCTGCTATTGCTGCCGAAAGTCCATACCAAATTTGAATCCGATTGTATGTACAGTTTCGGAGAAATCAAAATTTTTCATTGGACAGGTGTCCTCCTCCCACCCCCAAGAGGTGTAAGTGGATGCGGTCAAAGCAATTTTTTATGCTATTGCTACTGAAAGTCCATACCAAATTTGAAATCGATTGTATGTACAGTTTCCGAGAAATCGAAATTTTTCATTGGACAGGTTTCCTCCTCCCACCCCCAAGAGGTGTAAGTGGATGCGGTTAATGCAATTTTTTTCTGCTATTGCTACCGAAAGTCCTTATCAAATTTGAAATCGATTGTATGTACAGTTTCCGAGAAAACGAAATTTTTCATTGGACAGGTGTCCTCCCCCCACCCCCAAGAGGTGTGAGTGGATGCGTTTAATTCAATTTTTTATGCTATTGGTACTGAAAATCCATACCAAATTTGAAATCGATTGTATGTACAGTTTCCGAGAAATCGAAATTTTTCATTGGACAGGTGTCCTCCTCCAACCCTCAAGAGGTGTGAGTAGATGCGGTTAAAACAATTTTTTTCTGCTATTGCTGCCGAAAGTCCATACCAAATTTGAAATCGATTGTATGTACAGTTTCCGAGAAATCGAAATTTTTCATTGGACAGGTGTCCCCCTCCCAACCCCAAGAGGTGTAAGTGGATGCGGTAAATGCAATTTTTTTCTGCTATTGCTACCGAAAGTCCATACCAAATTTGAAATCGAATGTATGTACAGTTTCCGAGAAATCGAAATTTTTCATTGGACAGGTGTCCTCCTCCCACCCCCAGGAGGTGTCAGTAGATGCGGTAAATGGAATTTTTTTCTGCTATTGCTGCCGAAAGTCCATACCAAATTTGAAATCGATTGTATGTACAGTTTCCGAGAAATCGAAATTTTTCATTGGACAGGTGTCCTCCTCCCACCCCAAGAGGTGTAAGTGGATGCGGTCAATGCAATTTTTTTCTGCTATTGCTACCGAAAGTCCATACCAAATTTGAAATCGATGGTATGTACAGTTTCCGAGAAATCGAAATTTTTCATTGGACAGGTGTCCTCCTGCCACCCCCAAGAGGTGTAAGTAGATGCGGTTAATGCAATTTTTTTCTGCTATTGCTGCCGAAAGTCCATACCAAATTCGAAATCGATTGTATGTACAGTTTCCGAGAAATCGAAATTTTTCATTGGACAGGTGTCCTCCTCCCACCCCAAAAGAGGTGTAAGTGGATGCGGTCAATGCAATTTTTTTCTGCTATTGCTACTGCAAGTCTATACCAAATTTGAAATCGATTGTATATACAGTTTCCGAGAAATCGAAATTTTTCATTGGACAGGTGTCCTCCTCCCACCCTAAGAGGTGTAAGTGGATGCGGTTAATGCAATTTTTTTCTGCTATTGCTGCCGGAAGTCCATACCAAATTTGAAATCGATTGTATGTACAGAAATCGAAATTTTTCATTGGACAGGTGTCCTACTTCCAACCCCAAAAGGTGTAAGTGGATGCGATTGATGCAATTTTTTTCTGCTATTGCTACCGAAAGTCCATACCAAATTTGAAATCGAATGGATGTACAGTTTCCGAGAAATCGAAATTTTTCATTGGACAGGTGTCCTCCTTCCACCCCCAAGAGGTGTAAGTTTATGCGGTCAATGCAATTTTTTTCTGCTATTGCTACTGAAAGTCCATACCAAATTTGAAATCGATTGTATGTACAGTTTCCGAGAAATCGAAATTTTTCATTGGACAGGTGCCCTCCTCCCACCCCCAAGAGGTGTAAGTGGATGCGGTTAGTGCAATTTTTTTTTTTGCTATTGCTACCGAAAGTCCATATCAAATTTGAAATCGATTGTATGTACAGTTTCCGAGAAAACGAAATTTTTCATTGGACAGGTGCCCTCCTTCCACCCCCAAGAGGTGTAAGTGGATGCGGTAAATGCAATTTTTTCCTGCTATTGCTACTGAAAATCCATACCAAATTAGAAATCGATTGTATGTACAGTTTCTGAGAAATCGAAATTTTTCATTGGACAGGTGTCCTCCTTCAATCCCCAAGAAGTGTGAGTAGATGCGGTTTAAACAATTTTTTTCTGCTATTGCTGCCGAAAGTCCATACCAAATTTGAAATCGATTGTATGTACAGTTTCCGAGAAATCAAAATTTTTCAATGGACAGGTGTCCTCCTCCCAACCCCAAGAGGTGTAAGTGGATGCGGTTGATGCAATTTTTTTCTGCTATTGCTACCGACAGTCCGTACCAAATTTAAAATCGAATGTATGTACAGTTTCCGAGAGATCGAAATTTTTCATTGGACAGGTGTCCTCCTCCCACCCCCAGGAGGTGTCAGTAGATGCGGTTAATGCAATTTTTTTCTGCTATTGCTGCCGAAAGTTCATACCAAATTTGAAATCGAATGTATGTACAGTTTCCGAGAGATCGAAATTTTTCATTGGACAGGTGTCCTCCTCCCACCCCCAGGAGGTGTAAGTGGATGCGGTAAATGCAATTTTTTTCTGCTATTGCTACTGAAAATCCATACCAAATTAGAAATCGATTGTATGTACAGTTTCTGAGAAATCGAAATTTTTCATTGGACAGGTGTCCTCCTTCAATCCCAAGAAGTGTGAGTAGATGCGGTTTAAACAATTTTTTTCTGCTATTGCTGCCGAAAGTCCATACCAAATTTGAAATCGATTGTATGTACAGTTTCCGAGAAATCAAAATTTTTCAATGGACAGGTGTCCTCCTCCCAACCCCAAGAGGTGTAAGTGGATGCGGTTGATGCAATTTTTTTCTTCTATTGCTACCGACAGTCCGTACCAAATTTGAAATCGAATGTATGTACAGTTTCCGAGAGATCGAAATTTTTCATTGGACAGGTGTCCTCCTCCCACCCCCAGGAGGTGTCAGTAGATGCGGTTAATGCAATTTTTTTCTGCTATTGCTGCCGAAAGTTCATACCAAATTTGAAATCGAATGTATGTACAGTTTCCGAGAGATCGAAATTTTTCATTGGACAGGTGTCCTCCTCCCACCCCCAGGAGATGTCAGTAGATGCGGTTAATGCAATTTTCTTCTGCTATTGCTGCCAAAAGTTCATACCAAATTTGAAATCGATTGTATGTACAGTTTCCAAGAAATCGAAATTTTTCATTGGACAGGTGTCCTCCTCCCACCCCCAGGAGGTGTCAGTAGATGCGGTTAATGCAATTTTTTTCTGCTATTGCTGCCGAAAGTCCATACCAAATTTGAAATCGATTGTGTGTACAGTTTCCGAGAAATCGAAATTTTTTATTGGACAGGTGTCCTCCTCCCAACCCCAAGTAAGTGGATGCGGTTGATGCAATTTTTTTCTGCTATTGCTACCGAAAGTCCATACCAAATTTGAAATTGAATGTACGTACAGTTTCCGAGAAATCGAAATTTTTCATTGGACAGGTGTCCTCCTCCCACCCCAAGAGGTGTAAGTGGATGCGGTCAATGCAATTTTTTTCTGCTATTGCTACTGCAAGTCCATACCAAATTTGAAATCGATTGTATGTACAGTTTCCGAGAAATCGAAAAGTTTCATTGGACAGGTGTCCTCCTCCCACTCCCAAGAGGTGTAAGTGGATGCGGTTAATGCAATTTTTTCTGCTATTGCTGCTGATAGTCCATATCAAATTTGAAATCGATTGTATGCACAGTTTCCGAGAAAACGAAATTTTTCATTGGACAGGTGTCCTCCTCCCACCCCCAAGAGGTGTAAGTGGATACGATTAAAGCAGTTTTTTTCTGCTATTGTTACTGAAAATCCATACCAAATTTGAAATCGATTGTATGTACAGTTTCCGAGAAATCGAAATTTTTCATTGGACAGGTGTCCTCCTCCAACCCCAAGAGTTGTTAGTAGATGCGGTTCAAGCAATTTTTTCTGCTATTGCTGCTGATAGTCCATATCAAATTTGAAATCGATTGTATGCACAGTTTCCGAGAAAACGAAATTTTTCATTGGACAGGTGTCCTCCTCCCACCCCCAAGAGGTGTAAGTGGATACGATAAATGCAATTTTTTTCTGCTATTGCTACTGAAAATCCATACCAAATCTGAAATCGATTGTATGTACAGTTTCCGAGAAATCGAAATTTTTCATTGGACAGGTGTCCTCCTCCCAACCCCAAGAGGTGTAAGTGGATGCGGCTAATGCACTTTATTTCTGCTATTGCTACTGAAAGTCCATATCAAATTTGAAACGATTGTATGTACAGTTTCCGAGGAATCGAAATTTTTCATTGGACAGGTGTCCTCCTCCAACCCCCAAGAGGTGTAAGTAGATGCGGTTGAAACAGTTTTTTTCTGCTATTGCTGCCAAAAGTTCATACCAAATTTGAAATCGAAAATATGTACAGTTTCCGAGGAATCGAATTTTTTCATTGGACAGGTGTCCTCCTCCCACCCCCAGGGGGTGTCAGTAGATGCGGTTAATGCAATTTTTTTCTGCTATTGCTGCCGAAAGTCCATACCAAATTTGAAACCGATTGTATGTACAGTTTCCGAGGAATCGAAATTTTTCATTGGACAGGTGTCCTCCTCCAACCCCAAGAGGTGTAAGTGGATGCGGTTAATGCAATTCATTTCTGCTATTGCTGCCGAAAGTCCATACCAAATTTGAAATCGATGGTATGTACAGTTTCCGAGAAATCGAAATTTTTCATTGGACAGGTGTCCTCCTCCCACCCCCAGGAGGTGTCAGTAGATGCGGTAAATGGAATTTTTTTCTGCTATTGCTGCCGAAAGTCCATACCAAATTTGAAATCGATTGTATGTACAGTTTCCGAGAAATCGAAATTTTTCATTGGACAGGTGTCCTCCTCCCACCCCCAAGAGGTGTAAGTGGATGCGGTCAATGCAATTTTTTTCTGCTATTGCTACCGAAAGTCCATACCAAATTTGAAATCGATGGTATGTACAGTTTCCGAGAAATCGAAATTTTTCATTGGACAGGTGTCCTCCTGCCACCCCCAAGAGGTGTAAGTAGATGCGGTTAATGCAATTTTTTTCTGCTATTGCTGCCGAAAGTCCATACCAAATTCGAAATCGATTGTATGTACAGTTTCCGAGAAATCGAAATTTTTCATTGGACAGGTGTCCTCCTCCCACCCCAAAAGAGGTGTAAGTGGATGCGGTCAATGCAATTTTTTTCTGCTATTGCTACTGCAAGTCTATACCAAATTTGAAATCGATTGTATATACAGTTTCCGAGAAATCGAAATTTTTCATTGGACAGGTGTCCTCCTCCCACCCTAAGAGGTGTAAGTGGATGCGGTTAATGCAATTTTTTTCTGCTATTGCTGCCGGAAGTCCATACCAAATTTGAAATCGATTGTATGTACAGAAATCGAAATTTTTCATTGGACAGGTGTCCTACTTCCAACCCCAAAAGGTGTAAGTGGATGCGATTGATGCAATTTTTTTCTGCTATTGCTACCGAAAGTCCATACCAAATTTGAAATCGAATGGATGTACAGTTTCCGAGAAATCGAAATTTTTCATTGGACAGGTGTCCTCCTTCCACCCCCAAGAGGTGTAAGTTTATGCGGTCAATGCAATTTTTTTCTGCTATTGCTACTGAAAGTCCATACCAAATTTGAAATCGATTGTATGTACAGTTTCCGAGAAATCGAAATTTTTCATTGGACAGGTGCCCTCCTCCCACCCCCAAGAGGTGTAAGTGGATGCGGTTAGTGCAATTTTTTTTTTTGCTATTGCTACCGAAAGTCCATATCAAATTTGAAATCGATTGTATGTACAGTTTCCGAGAAAACGAAATTTTTCATTGGACAGGTGCCCTCCTTCCACCCCCAAGAGGTGTAAGTGGATGCGGTAAATGCAATTTTTTCCTGCTATTGCTACTGAAAATCCATACCAAATTAGAAATCGATTGTATGTACAGTTTCTGAGAAATCGAAATTTTTCATTGGACAGGTGTCCTCCTTCAATCCCCAAGAAGTGTGAGTAGATGCGGTTTAAACAATTTTTTTCTGCTATTGCTGCCGAAAGTCCATACCAAATTTGAAATCGATTGTATGTACAGTTTCCGAGAAATCAAAATTTTTCAATGGACAGGTGTCCTCCTCCCAACCCCAAGAGGTGTAAGTGGATGCGGTTGATGCAATTTTTTTCTGCTATTGCTACCGACAGTCCGTACCAAATTTGAAATCGAATGTATGTACAGTTTCCGAGAGATCGAAATTTTTCATTGGACAGGTGTCCTCCTCCCACCCCCAGGAGGTGTCAGTAGATGCGGTTAATGCAATTTTTTTCTGCTATTGCTGCCGAAAGTTCATACCAAATTTGAAATCGAATGTATGTACAGTTTCCGAGAGATCAAAATTTTTCATTGGACAGGTGTCCTCCTCCCACCCCCAGGAGGTGTAAGTGGATGCGGTAAATGCAATTTTTTCCTGCTATTGCTACTGAAAATCCATACCAAATTAGAAATCGATTGTATGTACAGTTTCTGAGAAATCGAAATTTTTCATTGGACAGGTGTCCTCCTTCAATCCCCAAGAAGTGTGAGTAGATGCGGTTTAAACAATTTTTTTCTGCTATTGCTGCCGAAAGTCCATACCAAATTTGAAATCGATTGTATGTACAGTTTCCGAGAAATCAAAATTTTTCAATGGACAGGTGTCCTCCTCCCAACCCCAAGAGGTGTAAGTGGATGCGGTTGATGCAATTTTTTTCTGCTATTGCTACCGACAGTCCGTACCAAATTTGAAATCGAATGTATGTACAGTTTCCGAGAGATCGAAATTTTTCATTGGACAGGTGTCCTCCTCCCACCCCCAGGAGGTGTCAGTAGATGCGGTTAATGCAATTTTTTTCTGCTATTGCTGCCGAAAGTTCATACCAAATTTGAAATCGAATGTATGTACAGTTTCCGAGAGATCGAAATTTTTCATTGGACAGGTGTCCTCCTCCCACCCCCAGGAGATGTCAGTAGATGCGGTTAATGCAATTTTCTTCTGCTATTGCTGCCAAAAGTTCATACCAAATTTGAAATCGATTGTATGTACAGTTTCCAAGAAATCGAAATTTTTCATTGGACAGGTGTCCTCCTCCCACCCCCAGGAGGTGTCAGTAGATGCGGTTAATGCAATTTTTTTCTGCTATTGCTGCCGAAAGTCCATACCAAATTTGAAATCGATTGTGTGTACAGTTTCCGAGAAATCGAAATTTTTCATTGGACAGGTGTCCTCCTCCCAACCCCAAGTAAGTGGATGCGGTTGATGCAATTTTTTTCTGCTATTGCTACCGAAAGTCCATACCAAATTTGAAATTGAATGTACGTACAGTTTCCGAGAAATCGAAATTTTTCATTGGACAGGTGTCCTCCTCCCACCCCCAAGAGGTGTAAGTGGATGCGGTCAATGCAATTTTTTTCTGCTATTGCTACTGCAAGTCCATACCAAATTTGAAATCGATTGTATGTACAGTTTCCGAGAAATCGAAAAGTTTCATTGGACAGGTGTCCTCCTCCCACTCCCAAGAGGTGTAAGTGGATGCGGTTAATGCAATTTTTTCTGCTATTGCTGCTGATAGTCCATATCAAATTTGAAATCGATTGTATGCACAGTTTCCGAGAAAACGAAATTTTTCATTGGACAGGTGTCCTCCTCCCACCCCCAAGAGGTGTAAGTGGATACGATTAAAGCAGTTTTTTTCTGCTATTGTTACTGAAAATCCATACCAAATTTGAAATCGATTGTATGTACAGTTTCCGAGAAATCGAAATTTTTCATTGGACAGGTGTCCTCCTCCAACCCCCAAGAGTTGTTAGTAGATGCGGTTCAAGCAATTTTTTCTGCTATTGCTGCTGATAGTCCATATCAAATTTGAAATCGATTGTATGCACAGTTTCCGAGAAAACGAAATTTTTCATTGGACAGGTGTCCTCCTCCCACCCCCAAGAGGTGTAAGTGGATACGATAAATGCAATTTTTTTCTGCTATTGCTACTGAAAATCCATACCAAATCTGAAATCGATTGTATGTACAGTTTCCGAGAAATCGAAATTTTTCATTGGACAGGTGTCCTCCTCCCAACCCCAAGAGGTGTAAGTGGATGCGGCTAATGCACTTTATTTCTGCTATTGCTACTGAAAGTCCATATCAAATTTGAAACCGATTGTATGTACAGTTTCCGAGGAATCGAAATTTTTCATTGGACAGGTGTCCTCCTCCAACCCCCAAGAGGTGTAAGTAGATGCGGTTGAAACAGTTTTTTTCTGCTATTGCTGCCAAAAGTTCATACCAAATTTGAAATCGAAAATATGTACAGTTTCCGAGGAATCGAATTTTTTCATTGGACAGGTGTCCTCCTCCCACCCCCAGGAGGTGTCAGTAGATGCGGTTAATGCAATTTTTTTCTGCTATTGCTGCCGAAAGTCCATACCAAATTTGAAACCGATTGTATGAACAGTTTCCGAGGAATCGAAATTTTTCATTGGACAGGTGTCCTCCTCCAACCCCCAAGAGGTGTAAGTGGATGCGGTTAATGCAATTCATTTCTGCTATTGCTACTGAAAGTCCATACCAAATTTGAAATCGATGGTATGTACAGTTTCCGAGAAATCGAAATTTTTCATTGGACAGGTGTCCTCCTGCCACCCCCAAGTGGTGTAAGTGGATGCGGTTAATGCAATTTTTTTCTGCCATTGCTAGTGAAAATCCATACCAAATTTGAAATCGATTGTATGTACAGTTTCCGAGAAATCGGAATTTTTCATTGGACAGGTGTCCTCCTTTCACCCCCAAGAGGTGTAAGTAGATGCGGTTAATGCAATTTTTTTCTGCTATTGCTGCCGAAAGTCCATACCAAATTTGAAATCGATTGTATGTACAGTTTCCGAGAAATAGAAATTTTTTATTGGACAGGTGTCCTCCTCCCACCCCCAAGAGGTGTAAGTGGATGCGGTCAATGCAATTTTCTTCTGCTATTGCTACTGAAAGTCCATACCAAATTTGAAATCGATTGTATGTACATTTTTCGAGAAATCGAAATTTTTCATTGGACAGGTGTCCTCCTCCCACCCCCAAGAGGTGTAAGTGGATGCGGTTAATGCAATTTTTTTCTGCTATTGCTACCGAAAGTCTATATCAAATTTGAAATCGATTGTATGTACAGTTTCCGAGAAATCGAAATTTTTCATTGGACAGGTGTCCTCCTCCCACCCCCAAGAGGTGTAAGTGCATGCGTTTAACGCAATTTTTTTCTGCTATTGCTACTGAAAATCCATACCAAATTTAAAATCGATTGTGTGTACAGTTTCCGAGAAATCGAAATTTTTCATTGGACAGGTGTCCTCCTCCCACCCCAAGAGGTGTAAGTGCATGCGTTTAATGCAATTTTTTTCTGCTAATGCTACTGAAAATCCATACCAAATTTGAAATCGATTGTGTGTACAGTTTCCGAGAAAACGAAATTTTTCATTGGACAGGTGTCCTCCTCCCACCCCCAAGAGGTGTAAGTGGATGCGGTTAATGCAATTTTTTTCTGCTATTGCTGCCGATAGGCCATATCAAATTTGAAATCGATTGTATGCACAGTTTCCGAGAAAAAGAAATTTTTCATTGGACAGGTGTCCTCCTTCCGCCCCCAAGAGGTGTAAGTGGATGCGGTTAATGCAATTTTTTTCTGCTATTGCTACTGAAAATCCATACCAGATTTGAAATCGATTGTATGTACAGTTTCCGAGAAATCGAAATTTTTCATTGGACAGGTGTCCTCCTCCAACTCAAGAGTTGTAAGTAGATGCGGTTAAAGCAATTTTTTTCCGCTATTTCTGCCGAAAGTCCATACCAAATCTGAAATCGATTGTATGTACAGTTTCCGAGAAATCGGAATTTTTCATTGGACAGGTGTCCTCCTCCCACCCCCAAGAGGTGTAAGTGGATGCGGTTAATGCAATTTTTTTCTGCAATTTCTACCGAAAGTCCATACCAAATTTGGAATCGATTGTATGTACAGTTTCCGAGAAATCGAAATTTTTCATTGGACAGGTGTCCTCCTCCCACCCTTGTACAAAATCGGGGATGTTCTGATTTTGGAAAATATAGTTTAGGACTGTATCCAGATAATTGAGTTAGGGATGGTATTGTAAAAACATTTATTGACATCATTCACAATCATAAAATGAATAAGTCACCCGCATGAAGTTAATACAGTAAAAAAATACAATATTAAAGTCATCTTTAAAACTCAGAGTGAATTATCCAACTTAAACAGAGGTAATCTAGAGAAGTTCAAGATGAGAGGTCAGATGAAGTTAGACTTAGACTTTGAGAGAGTTCCATTAATTCAAAATCAAACACAGAGTTTATTTTATTTTATTTTATTTTATTAACGACTTTTTTTACAAAATATGAGAACTCTCGAGAGGCGAAGTTTAGCCTACGGCTACTCTTACACTTAACCTCCCGATAGTTCATAAACAGAATTAATTATACATTACATATTATATGATATTATATGATATACAACCCGCTGAAACAAAAAAAACAAAAACAATTGTCTACTCTAACACATCCATTGCACAATTAGTAACTATCAGCTTGCTGGGAGCCAAGATAGATGCGGCGGAAATGAGAAATACAAGCCTACTGATCCCCGAGTAGACTCATCTTCAACCTGAACCTGAAGCTGAGGATGGTCTCGTGATGAATATCAGCCCGAGATTCATTGAATATCATGATTGCGTTGAACGAAAAACTTTTTCTGAACTTTGCAGTCCGATGATGAGGGACGGTCAGCGCATGGGGATATCTAATATTCAAACTGTGAACGCTATGTCTCGTCTCAAATTTCCTTCTCAAAGTGGGCGGAGATGGATACTTCAACAGCTTGAAAACAAAGCAGCCCATATGCAACCTGAAACGATTCTCCATCCGCAGCCAGCCAAGGTCATTGATTCTCCGGGTAATTCCTCTGTCAAATTTCCTCAAACCAAAAATGAACCGACAGCACCAATTTTGGATGTACTGAATTCTGCACTTATAGTGATGGTTCAGACAGGGGAAGTACACAACATCGCAGTAATTCAGCAATGATAGCACCAAAGACTCAGCAAGGCGCTTTCTCAACGAAAAAGTGAGAAAACTTCTCGATGCATAGAGCAGCTTCAGACGATAAAATGCCGAACGAATCAAATGGGAAGCATGATCGGAAAAGCTCAGTTGTCTATCGAATGTCAATCCCAAACTCCTAACACAATCAGACACAGGTATAGGAATGCCACCCACCGAAACATGAAGGTTACTTTTGATTAACTCATACTCTCTTTCCTTCGCAAATATAATGATCTTACTTTTAGATGGATTGAGAGCCAGATTATGATTAAGAGCACATCGATTCAGTACGGAAAGATCACTATTAATATTTTGGGAAGCCAAGTGAACGTTATCAGGCGAAAATCTGAACTTAAGCTGGGTATCATCAGCATAGCACTCAGGATCGGCGAATTGAAGGGAGCGGAACAAATCAGTGGTGTAAATGATAAAAAGTAGAGGTCCCAAAATGGATCCCTGTGCCACACCCGAAAGTATGGCTCTAACGCGCGAAGCAACACCGTTCACCCTCACCTCTTGACTTCTGTTAGAGAGAAATGATTTGACAAAAGACACCGACGCTCTGTCAAATCCGTAATATTTAAGTTTCGAAAGAATTAAGCGATGATTCAAAGTATCGAATGCCTTCGAAAAGTCAAGAAGGAGGAGAATCATAATGTCGCCAAGATCAAGAGCTCTAAATATATCGTCCGTCACAGATGCCAATGCCATCACCGTACTATGAAATCGTCTAAATCCATACTGAAAGGAGGAAAACAGCTTGTTGGACTCAAAATAATCACAAATCTGGTCATACATAACTCTTTCGAGGATTTTGGAGAGCAGAGGAAGAATGCTTATAATTCTCAAATCAGACAGTGAAGTAGGATTATGAACCTTCGGTATAGGGTGACCTACCGCATGCTTCCAAGCAGAAGGAAAAACATTGGTCAGGATACAGCTATTCACAATATGGAGGATATAAGGTTCAATAATCGGGGCCGCTAAATGAATCATTCTCAGAGAAATACCATCACTTCCAACAGCGTTAGTTTTGAGGCCGTTCAAAACTCTTCGCACATCCTGAAGATCGACTACTGTGAACTTGAAACGGAGTGTCTCATCAAACAAGTGGTTCTCATAAAAATCCGAAGCTCCAGCACATCTCTCGTCCCCCGTGACACCACTATACTCAGAAAAATAATCATTTATTTCATCAGGGTCAGAAAAGGTACTGGGTAACTGCTTATTGCGGGAACCTGCAACGTGTAGCGTGCGAACAGCACGCCACATATCCGTAGAACTACTCTGAGTCGATTGATACAAAAAATGTTTCTTACACTTCCGAATCTCCATCAGGGTTTCATTACGAAGTCTCTTATAAATGACCCAATCACAATCCAACCCCGTCCTCTTGAAGCGTCTTAGAGCTCCATCGCGTTCCCTCATGAGAGACCTCACCGTATCAGTGAGCCAAGGGGCTTTGGGCTTCGTGGTCCTTCTTGTCACAACTGGTGCAAATTTATCATAGGAAGCCAACAGAAAATCAGCAAATAATGAGACCTTTTTATTGATATTCGGTTCAATCAAAAATCTATTCCACGGCCTAGAGGAGAGCGATCTGAGAAACCGTTCCTGGTCGAATCCTGAGAAATCTCTATAGGTTACAAATTTAGGAGGGCCTCTGGCGGATTTCAGAGCAACCGTGGCATACACGAGGCCGTGATCACTGATATGATCGGCATTTAAAACGCCTATTTCTGTTACCAGATGAGTGGGACAGGAAGTGAAAATTGGATCAATGAGAGTACTAGCTGTTCGTGTCACACGCGTCGGCTCTTCAATCAATTGGGTAAGTCCATACGAAGAAAAACAATCCAATAAAGGGTGGGATCCTACAGCTAGATTGACATTGACATCGCCCATGCAAAATATATGATCAGCCATAGGACACACAGAACTCAAAATTTTATCAACATCCCCAATGAAAGTATTAATACCAGACTGCCTGCCCTTTCTGTTAGGAGGTCTGTAAAAGACTCCAACAATCAACGTGATACCCTTGATTTTCATTCGAACCCACATATGTTCCAGTGGCCCCTCCAAATTGACATCAAGATCAAGCACCTCAAACGCATAGCAATCTCTGACATACAAGCACACTCCACCACCTCTACCATATTCTCTATCCCTGCGGACCAAAAGATAATTATCGAGCTTCACGCAATCCGATCCGATACGAGCATCAAGCCAAGTCTCAGACACCCCCACCACATCAAATTGGTTCTCCCTTACAATATCAAAGAAATCGCATAACTTAGGAATTAGAGAACGTACATTTATATGAGCAAATTTCATATTAACAACAACAATGCCAAATCGACTACAAAATCAAAAAAAATCAAACAAAACAAAATAAAAATACAATCTATAATAAACAATAAAGAGCGCGTGAACTATTTCTTTGCAGTAGATTTATTGCTTCTAAGAGACCTTGAAGTTGTATCCAAGGACTTCACTCGATCACGCACAACTCCCCCTGAGCCACAAAAAATTTCACTCCGCCCTCCCGAATGACCCTGCCCGTGATCAACAACACCAACACTCTGCATCAACTGTACCTGCGTATTAGTCATAACATCAGAAGCACCGTCCGCACAAACATCAATCCTCTCAGCAGCAATATCCAAGGCCAAACCAGTAGAAGAGCCAACATCCAGCCTTCGTCCCTGAGATTCCCGATGGTCCGCCCGCGTCTGCAATCCTTTATCCTTCAGATCGTTCAATGTAAACCTCTGTCCATTCACGAAAAGGACGGAATTTTTTATAAAAGCTTTATTCGTCTCCTTTTTAGCCTCCTTCAAATACTGTCGCAATATTTTATTAGACTCCCTGTCGAAAGCACACAGGTCGTGGTCGATGAAGACAGAAGTTCTTTTAAGTTTTCTCTTGTTACTCACAACCACCGACTTTGTGAGGAAGGATAAAAATTCAACTTTGATGGGCGAGGAATTCGTTTTACCAAGTTTATATATGTTACTGATGTCTTTCACAGTAAGATTCAGACCAAGCAGACTGTTGATTTCGGAAATAGTCGAGGAAACAACATTGCCAGAATCGACGTTGAGACCAGAAACTATAATGCTGTTCCTACGCAGACGACGCTCCAACAGCACAAACTGTTCCTCCAATCCAGAAACACGATCCCGAAGTGACGAAATTTCCTTCCTAGTAATCTTTCCCTCCTCTCCGATACGTTCCTCAATCTTAGCAAGATCACCCTTCAGTATGTTGGTTTGCTTGTTCAACTCGTCCCTGAATAATTTCACTAATTTTTCAACATCAGACATGATGCAGGATCGTACCGGGTATGGACCGCCTGCGATTCAAATTGAAGGGCGACAAAAACAACTGGGAACAGATAACAAGTAACAGATAAACAAATCGATGAAACTTCCTACCGTGATCCTGAAATCGCAGTGGTGGCACAGGTGACAGTATCAAAATTCGATGCACTTTCATGAACACTATTTAGTGTGAAAATTTAAATTTTTACCCTGAGAGGACTTCACGAATATTATTAATTTTTCAGGAGCGATCGAAACAACAGGTTGTATATCTAAAGGTACACATACATACACATGATGTTTACAGTGATGATGCAAATGAAATTTATTGCGAGAGCCTCTTTATCTCATCAGAAAAACAAAAGGTTCAATAGTGAATTGTTAGAGTAGTCTGAGTTGTAATAAAGTGAGATTAGGCCTTAGAGGAGTACGTGTATTGAAAACTTAATAGTCTAAGTCTGGTCTTCATTGAGAGCATTACAATATGAGAATATCAAAATTGAGAAATCAATATTGAATCATAGTTCGCATATTGCAGAAGTCAGACGTAAACTGTTGTGCTCCTCGAATTAGTTTATTTTTTCGGTACCGTTTGTGATTTGACGTGTGAGCAGGTAAAGAATAGATAGTCTTCTAATTTCACTCACATTTTCAACGCAACTGGCCGCAATTTCTTAATTCCTTAAGGATACTTCTTCAGTTTTTTTTTTCTTTGTTATTATTTATTTCGCCGATAGCCGGCGAGTGAGAAAGCGGTTCTTCAGCGCAGTGCACCGAGCGTTACGCCAAGCATATCTGACGGTTTCTACGCGCTGTGTGTCACGGCGATCCTTGATCCATTCTATCTCCTGTCCATCATCCGTGGCCCTCCAACGTCTGTGTAAGACTTTCTTATAGGCCCAAGAAAGTGAAGAGTCCTACTTGTATACTCGTTTCCTACTCTCAATTGAGCTGTTTCCGACATGGTTCGTTCTTGTTCCGTTTGCACCAAGTCTATCTCGACCAACCAGAAACATATTTCCTGCGTTAAATGTAGCAAGGATTTTCACTTGGCTTGCGTCAATCTAACCGACAGGGAGTTGAATTATCTAAAAGGAAGCTGCTAATGTGTGGTGCTGTTCCGCTTGTACTACAAGCGATCGTATGTTGCGCAGTAACTCTGGGGGTGGACGCCCGATTTCACCGTCTCCATCTCGTCAACCCGCTCCCCAGGTACCATCGGATGGACCTTTGACTATCCAACATTTTAACATGCTGATGGAGCGGATGATTGATTTGTCGTCGAGTGTTGGGCGGATTGAAAAACGACAGATTTGTTCGAACAGCTTTCTGCGTGTACGGAGACTCTGTCTCAGCATTCCAAGACCCTGTCTGACCATGAATCGGCTCTTGCTTCTCAACGATCCCAGATTGAGTTGATCCAGAATGAGCAATTGGTACTATCGGACAAAATACTGGATATTTCGAGGGGTCTGAGTGAGGTCAAGCCTGGGTTGCTTTCCTCCGCTGGTCCACAGTCTCATGTCATTCCTGAGGTTCTTGAGCGTGTTGAAAAGTCCCATAACCTTCTGGCCCTCAATGTCCCAGAGGGGACTGACCCATCTCATGATGTTTCCATTGCCTCTGCTATTGTTGACTGTATATCAGAATCGGCTAGTCAAAACCTGCTTAGCGTCGATCGCTTACCATCCAAGGACAAATCTCGACCTGCTTGGTTGAGGTTGAGATTTTCCAATCCTCGAGTTGTCTCTGGTCTGCTAAGAAATAAATCTCGTCTCTTAGCAAATAGAAATTTTCGCGATGTCGTACTGCGGGACGACAAAACGAAGAGTCAGGTGGCCGAGCTCGATTCACTTCGGAGGGAGCTCAAGAGAAGACAGTCCAGTGGTGAAAAAAATATCACGATAAAATATGTGAAGGGATCTCCAACAATCGTACAGACTGCTACTGCAACCGGTTCCTCTACCCTTCCTGATGATTCGGGGGACTTCAGGTGTGGCCAATAGTCTATAGTAATGTGCAATCGCTCTCTTCAAAATTTTCTGAAATATTAACTTATGTTCAATTACATCAACCGATTCTGATCTTCTTCACCGAAACTTGGCTTAAACCATCCTTACCTGATAGCGTCTTTCATATCCCCAATTATACTATGTATCGGGATGACAATGACGTAACCGTGGGGCACTGTGGAGTATGTGTTTATGTTCGGGATACAATAACTGATCGTTTTAAAGTTGAAGCTGTTCACTACGACTGGTCGGGTATCGATAATATCTTTCTTGAAATTAACAACAGCAGATTTTCTCTTTTAACTGGATGCATTTATCGCCCCCGCCCCTGTCCGGGTGACTCTGATTTCGTGGAATTTCTCGAGAATGCTACAGCCCATTACAGCAATATTTTATTAACCGGGGACTTCAACTGTCCGGATATCGAGTGGCCTCTTAAGAGTTTACCTCCTTTTGGTTCCCCCTCCTACCTCTATGCAGACCTAATAAGCAAGACCGCCTACCAACAATTAGTAGATAAGCCTACTAGATTCAGATCCGGGCAGGAGCCTTCGCTACTCGATCTCATCTTGGTGACTGACTCCAACCTCGTTTCCAATATTGATTACCAGCCACCATTCGGAAAATCTGACCATATCACCTTGTCAACGGAACTACAATTTCGACTTCTGTGTCCGAATTCTAAATCCACTAAGGAAATACAAACTATCGATTATAATAAAGCATCCGAACTACTCGAATCTATAGACTGGTCCCTGGTTTTCGAGGATGACAAAGATGTTGACGGAATGTGGCGTTCCTTCTTGAGGGTGATTGATGAGATTGTAACATCTTGCACGACCATCCGTTCAATTAGAGTTCACACTGCAAAACCGTGGATCCATGATGATATATTGAGGATGGCTAGGAGGAAGAAGGCCCTGTGTCAGCGATACCTTCGAACTAGATCCACTTGTGACTTTCAGAACCATCGTAGATACTCTAACTGCTTTTCGGCCACATTAAATCAGGCTGAGATTCAGTACGAGAAGGGACTGGCTTCTACTAAAAACAGGAAGAGATTTTTTAAGTACCTCAAGTCATCGATGAGCGGGGGAGTTAGTTTTCCTACCGTTCGCAATCAGGCCGGCCGCCTCTGTGAGGATTCTCTCGAGACAGCGGGGGTATTTGCCGATGTCTTCTCCTCTATATTTGTTAATGAGCCTGATAGCCCTATTCCTGAGGTTAGGTTTCCTCAAGTCACAGGAGAAATTTCCGACATCGAAATCAGCGAGGAGATTGTTAGAGGTTACCTACTTCAGCTCAAGGATACTGCTCCTGGTCCGGATGGCCTCTCTTCCAAACTTCTCCGCAGCTGTGCCCATTCCCTGGCTCTGCCCCTCTACAGAATATTCTCATGTCCCCTCAATTATTCTATTCTCCCTAATGACAGGCTTACTGCATCTATAACACCTATTTTCAAGAAGGGGGACAAACTATCACCGCACAACTACAGACCTATAAGTGTACTGGAAAGAATCGTGAGCGACCATATCACCCGGTTTGCGTTAGCTAATGGCATTTTTCCGGAAGAACAACATGGATTCCTGTCTGGTCGTTCTACAACAACCAACCTCATTTTATGCATTGATGAGTGGACTAAGGCGTGGGACCGGGGAGTTCCTGTAGACGTCCTTTATCTTGATTTCTCCAGGGCCTTTGATAAGGTCCCACATCGTCGACTGCTATCCAAGCTCTCACATCTCACTATTTTCCAAAATTGTCAAACTGTATTAAACCTATTTATTCTTGAAAACACTGTGATTCTATCCTGTATAATGTCATTATATTTTCCATTTTAGCTTGATAAAGGCTACATATTAGCCGAAACGTTGCTGAAAAAATAATAAATGCATATATGTTCCTTTTGACCGATATCCTCCATTGATAATAAGAGTTACAATTGATAATTACGGGAATGACAATATGAGAGTACTTGTATGAGTGCAAATCACCAACCCTTTGATTTGTTTGAAGCTGAAGGCCTGAGTTGCCACTTGCTACATGTTTCCGATGAATGAACTTGAGAATTTCTTAGTTATAATGAGGAGATCATACAAATTTAATCATGTGAGCAATATTTGAGAAGACTGCTCAAGGTGAAGCAAGGATTGAGACTGTCAATCAGGTTCAATGTGTGAATTACTTGATCGTTCAAATATTTCAGAGAAGTTGACTTGATTTTATTGAGAGAGAAGACTGATTCCATGATTCACCCTTATGCTTGAGATCGTTCATTCATCTGAAACTCGAGAACAATAATTAGCAAGTTTAATGAGAAGTGCATGATTGAGAAATGAGATGACTACATTGAGATAATGAGGTGCACATGAGAATATAATGAATCAAAACTCATTACCACAAATAATGTTCATTTCTGGAGCAATCAATTATTATTTCCACTGTGAAGTCTAGAGAAATCTGAAAAATCATGAGAACAGCAAAATATATCAAAATATGTATCTTAGAAGAGTCAATTCCATTAGTTAAATGCAATAGAGATTTTCTGAGAGTGAAGTGAGAGAGGAATACCAGTGTTTTTATAGATTTTTATGATCTAAAACGTGGACACATTTTCAAACTTTATAAAAAGCAGGAAAATAACATTAAATATGCATTAATGAGAGATGACTTTGAGAAAGGCTCACTTACCTAATTGATTGCTTCCAAAAATGAACGAGATGTACAATTTATTTGCGAGGTGACTTTTTGAAAACTCTAATTTCACACGAGAAGTACAAGAGCGATCTGATCTTCAGAGAGAGTCGATACAGAAAAGGATTGATTGATTGTTACAATTATTAATAACGAGCATGAGTTGATCTGTCAACTAATTAACATAGAGTCAGGTTAAATTGACTGTTCATAGAGATGAGAAATCGTCTTGACGTTTCGGTGCGTTCGGACCATAGGCGTAGTTGAGGATGACGTCTGAGGGTCTCAATTTTTAACAACCCCCAAGAGGTGTAAGTAGATGCGGTTAATGCAATTTTTTTCTGCTATTGCTGCCGAAAGTCCATACCAAATTTGAAATCGATTGTAAGTACAGTTTCCGAGAAATCGAAATTTTTCATTGGACAGGTGTCCTCCTTCCACCCCCAAGAGGTGTAAGTGGATGCGGTCAATGCAATTTTTTTTTGCTATTGCTACTGAAAGTCCATACCAAATTTGAAATCGATTGTATGTACAGTTTCCGAGAAACCGAAACTTTTCATTGGACAGGTGTCCTCCTCCCACCCCCAAGAGGTGAAAGTGGATGCGGTTAATGCAATTTTTTTCTGCTATTGCTACCGAAAGTCCATATTAAATTTGAAATCAATTGTATGTACAGTTTCCGAGAAAACGAAATTTTTCACTGGACAGGTGTCCTCCTCCCACCCCCAAGAGGTGTAAGTGGATGCGTTTAATGCAATTTTTTTCTGCTATTGCTACTGAAAATCCATACCAAATTTGAAATCGATTGTATGTACAGTTTCCGAGAAATCGAAATTTTTCATTGGACAGGTGTCCTCCCTCCCCCAAGAGGTGTAAGTGGATGCGGTTTAAACAATTTTTTACTGCTATTGCTGCCGAAAGTCCGTACCAAATTCGAAATCGATTGTATGTACAGTTTCCGAGAAATCGAAATTTTTCATTGGACAGGTGTCCTCCTCCCACCCCCAAGAGGTGTAAGTGGATGCGGTCAATGCAATTTTTTTCTGCTATTGCTACTGAAAGTCCATACCAAATTTGAAATCGATTGTATGTACAGTTTCCGAGATTGGTGTCCTCCCTCCCCCAAGAGGTGTAAGTGGATGCGGTTAATGCAATTTTTTTCTGCTATTGCTACTGAAAATCCGTACCAAATTTGAAATCGATTGTATGTTTAGTTTCCGAGAAATCGAAATTTTTCATTGGACAGGTGTCCTCCCTCCACCACCAAGAGGTGTAAGTGGATGCCTTCAATTAAATTTTTTCTGCTAGGGCTTTTGAATCTAATCAACAACAATTCAAATGACCATGGGCGCCCGCAGGATTTTTTCTCAGGGGGGGCAAAATGAAAACTTTCGAGAAATGATGAGGCTCAGGCGACATCAGTGCTTCGTTTCTTTCTTTTTCTTTTTTTATATTTTTGCTGAGGCGCCCGCGGAATTTGTTCTTTTTTGGGAGGAGTCAAAGTAAAATTGATACATTTTTCTACTTCAACATTTTCAACGTCAACAACATAGGGTTATGTGTATAAAATAAAACGGCAACTGTTTCCGAAACAAATAACATTCCAGGAAAAAATATTAACAGGAAAATAATAGTATATTCTAAAACAAGTTGCAGAATAAGCTCCTATTCCAACACGAATGCGAAATGCATGAATATTGGATTTGCCTTCTGCAACGAGTATTAGACGGTAGTTTCTCTATTCAGTCAAGTTTTGTGAAATACTCTCGAAATTCAAATAAAAATTCAGAATCATGACTTTCGTGTTGTATCTTGGCAGTTGGTGTGACTTACGAAGTTTGACAGATTACGGGATTTTGAATTGATTTTATTTGAAAATTGAGAGGATCGGAGGTCAGTTCCACCACAAAATGAAAAATATAACTGAAAACAATGTTGTGATGAGTTTCATTACAGTAGGGTACAGTAATAAACTTAATACGATACTGTAATTGGTCATTAATAATTCCTTATAAATTTAAAATTATTCGGGAATAATAATCTAATAGCTCAACGCTCCACTACACAATTCACTGAGTTTTCATTTCCATCAGCAGTTTTCGAAGAATACCACGTTTCTGTTCTCTTACACTTCTGATTAATAAAACATGCACATTGATGAGTTCATTTTATGGCCCCAATATTTTGAATTAGGAAAATTTATACTGTACTGACTGAGGTACTGACGTTCATTATCTATTATTAAATTTGTATTAAAAGCAAAAAGTAGAATATAACATACGAAAAGTCCCTTACGGAAAAAGCAGCTACTTGAAAAATTATAGAATAACACAATTTGAGGCAAAGACACTAAAAACTCCCTGAATACAGTGTTTCGAATTCAAATACTCTTTCTCTAGAATAGGAATATAAATGAAAAGATTATATATTTTCCCCCTTCTCAGAAAAAATTTCTTGATTGCAGAATGGACAATAATTATTGAAATACAAGAGTAGCTGCACTTGCCCCTTGGTAAACTCCGCATCAAAGATACCGCCTAATAAAAACAACCGTCCATAAAACGATCATCTGGTAAGAATGCCGATACGCATGGGTACTTTTATGAATTTATAACTTCTTAGGGGCGCGTTGGGCGATTTTGGGGTAAACAAAAATCATGAAATTCAACTTTCCATGATTTTTGCTCATCCAAAAGATGTTCTACGCGCCTCAGGAAGTTATCAATTCAATACATCTGCCGATTACATAGTAAGACCTTTTGAAACCGGAGAATTGTTGTGAATCGAACACCTTTTTTCTCGCTCCTAGGATTAGATGAATTATATTGAGGTTGTCGTGTGAAAAACGAAAAGGCCCCCCCTGGCCTCCCCCTGCGGGCGCCCATGCAAATGACTTGTCATCACATAATTTTCCACATTCGTAGACAAGAGTTCATTTCTTTTTGCATCAAATCCGCCCAATTGTACAGTGGCGTACGACATTTTCAAGATCATATTCTGCTATCTTGTTCGGCTGTTTTCACACCGGTAATCAAGTAACACTATATTGTTTATTCGGCATACCCTTGTGTCCAAAATTGGAACCGAAAGGTTTTCGTCTTCTCTCTCGATTGTAAATTTCAAATTCCTGTCGAAACTGTTGAAAACCTGTAACATTTCTTCAATTCCTGTCGATGGTAGTGATATAATCAGGTCATCTACGTATTTTTTAATGAAAGCAAACGGAAAAGTTAATCTTGGTACGCAGACGTTCAAAACATAATCCATGACATAGAGTGCTAGGATAGGGCTCAATTTTGAGCCCATCACACAGCCAAAAATCTGTGAATAAAATCTTCCATCAAACATGAAATAGCCAGAATCCAAAAGGAATCATTTCCTTGAAATAGCTTCTTGACATATTACAATGTGTTTCAATTCTGTCCCAGTTGGAATCAATAACTGTCAACACTAGTTCTTTGGATATGTTCCCAAACAAATTGACCACATCTAATGAAATCACAACATAGTCAGGTGGTAGCTGGAACCCATTAATCTGACTAGAAAAATCAAACGAATCTTTTACATGATAAATATTATTTTGTCCGTAGGCTTCAGTCAAAATCTGTGCAACGTATTTTGAGAGTTCAATTGTAGGGCCCTGTGTATCGAAAACAATTGGTCGCATGGGAAAGTTCTCTTTATGGACCTTAGGGTTGCCGTACATTCTTGGACTAATCGAGTTATATGATCTCATAGACTTCGCTTGTTCTTTACTTATAATTTTTCGTTTTTCGAGTGTGGTAATCATGGTGTTCGCCTTTTTCTCTATGGTCGTCGTGGGATCCTTGGGAACTTGTCTGAAACTACCTGTTTTCAGAACGGAATGCATCCTGTCTAGATAGTCTGATCTATCCATGAGAACCGTCACTGAACCCTTATCACTATTGAGTACTATCAGTTGGTTATTGGTTTTCAAAAATTCTTTAGTTGTTTTATATAATTTGTCCATGTGGCTAGTAATATTTTTATTCCTATGTAAAAAGTTTGTTATTATACTGGATATCTTCGCTCTCAAGGAATCACGTCTGTTTTCCTCAACTGTATCAAGAATGTTTTCCACATCTGCTATCAAACTTCTGATGTTAAGTTCTCTGGGATTCATTGGTATGCTACACTTTGAACCAAGTGTCAGGATCGTCTTGACTTCCTCCGGAATTTGTATTGAGGATAGATTTTTGAACCATTTTTCTTGGATGTTATACGTTAGTTTATGAGATTTTCTTTGAAGATCCTTTATCTTTTTCATGTAAGTGGACATAATTCTATCGAATATTTTGTTATATGCGACTCTCTGGTGTTTGAAAAACTCTTGTAATGTAACTGATGGTACTAACTGTCTCAATTCTCCTTCTATATAGATGTTGTTATCGTGAATAGGTTTAATCCTCAGGTGTGTGTGTTCTATTTCTAAGGAAAGCACTTTGTTGACTAAGTTTTCGTTAAACTCGGTGATTTTTCTATTAAACCTACTTCCCACATTAAACTCAAACAAACTGAGTACATTTTTCATTCCTGTTCCTATGTGACCTGGTGTTAATTTAAGTCTCTTACACTCTAACAATAATATTCTTCGGTTCAGAAGGCCTGCCCTCTTAAGGGGAGGTGCATTTTGGAGATGATTAATATCAAAACCCATGATAGCAAAATAAACAAAAAAACGGATGTGCAAAATTTGAGCCCTATTTATTCTTACCTTCTGGAATTTTTCAACAGACCATTCTTCGATGGTCCTGTTGATGAGTAATTTCTGTGGTTGTTTGGTTAGATAGTTTGTGGTTATGTGCGATGTTGTTTTAATGCGTTGATAGAAAGAATTTTACTAATGTGACTTTATAGGTTGTTGGAATTGACGAGTTTTATGAATGTTATTATACATTTACACTGTTTACACCTTTTATTCGTTTTCGGTAAGAAGTTTGTCATTTTTTTATTGTAATTGTTTATAAAGTTGAGTTTACAGTTGCCCTGAGGAAGGATCTAAATGTTTCCGAAAGCTTGGCCTATGAATAAAGAATAGATTAACCTTTGGTGTATTGATCGATATCCCTTAACGATTTTGGTAGATTATTTAACGATCATTACTTGGAATATTATATAAATATATATATTCTTATGAAAAAGAGAGCTAAAATAATACAATAAATGTTGAAACAAAAAGTATCTAAGCTGAGGTGAAAAAAGAACGGGGTATCATAACATTCTTCGTATGATACTATAGAATTATACGATACTATCAACACTAGTATCATACGATACTATAAGTTTTCATGAGATCGCCTCTCAACCTCCTCAACGAGAACCGGGTGATATCCATGAGAGCCAACCTGCTCTCATAGTCTGGACGTACAAAACCATATGGCATCCGAGTGGCCGCCTGCTAAACTGATTTCAAGAGATTTGCATCTCTGATGAGCCAGGTATACCAGACGGGATTGGCGAACTCCAGAACTAGGCGAATGTACGTCTTGTATAATTGAACTGCAGTCATAAGATCGCAACCATCCAAAGACTTTCCGTAAAGATCTTTCTTGCTTTGTTCGTGCTGTATGCTATATGCTGACTCCAAGACAGATACTTTTCAATCATTAACGGAAGCAGCCAGTCATCATTACACCATCTCGCAAGTGAGTCGAGATCTTCTTACAGAACAGAATGATGGGATGTTGGGAAGTTGAACAGTTTTGTGTCATCTGCGTAAGAACCACACTGTTAACTCACATATGCCAGCAGATCCGAAACATACACAAGAAACAGAATAGGACCCAAGACTGAACCTTGAGGAACGCCACTTAAAACGTCTCTCATGGTGGATCTGGTTGAGCTCACCCTGATCGAAAACTTCCTGTTCGAAAGGAAACTCTCAATCCAAGCAATCATGTCGCCCCGAATACCCACATGTCGCAGTTTATGCAATAATCTCCCCAAAGGGACACGATCGCAAGCACGGGCGAATCGAGGTATACTAAGTCAACCGATTCACCAGCATCAACAGCCTTTGTCCACACATTGAGACACTTCAAAAGATAAGTGATTATAGACCTACCTGGAATGAATCCATGCTGACTCTGAGGAATGATATTATTGGACAACAAAAAAGACAACATGTTACTGGAAATGATCTTTTAAATTATTTTGACGGCTATTGAAGTTGAAGAAATGGGTCTATATGTTTCAGGAGATAGTCGGTCCCCCTTCTTGTATTTAAGTGTTATAGATGCCATTGTCCAACAACTTGGTAAACGGTGGGTTCTGAAAGAGGTTTTCATTATCTCGGAAAATGGTCAAGCAAGAAAACTTACGAAGCCCTTGAAGAGCTTCACCATAGATAAGCCATCCATGCCAGGTGCAGTGAAAGTCTTGAAGGACTCAACTACTTGCTTAACCGCCTCGGGAGTTATATCAATAAACCCAAAAGTTCGATGGACGCTTGGGGTTAAAATCCCTGGAAGAGGTTCATCAGGCTCTCTTGAAAAGGCATGGGTGTCAGCTGTACTCACAGGGTCGTCGCAAATATTTCCAGACCTATTACGTACCACCGGAACAGAAACCGTGGTATTAAATGTTTGACGGACATATTTAAAAAAACTTCTCTTGTCACTACTTGAAACTAACTTCGACTCGAAAGCTCATTTAGCTGACTTTATGGTAAGAGAAAGATTATTTGAATATTTTCTAAGAATATTGCAGCCAGTCTCAAGCCCACTCCTAATATAGCGTTGCCACGAAGATCATTTGAATTTTATTTGTCGTATGATTTTCTCGTCGATCCAAGGTTCAATTATATTCTGTCGCACTGTTATCGTGCGTGTGTGTCCTTCAACGGTCCTAACAATAGTATGCTGTAATTTTTCCCACATATCCTCGACATCATCGGCATCCCAGAGATTGTTCGAGTTAACCAGCGAAAATTCTTCATCGACCTTCTCGAAATCAGTAAGTTTTATCATCCTTCTGGGCATTATCGACCTATTTTTCACACAGAATTGTAGTTTTGAACATGGGACAATGTGATCTGATTTCCCAACTGGTGGTTCATAGTCCAAGGAAGTCATTTACAAGTATTTAATCCAGAATTGACGGATGTTGACCCACGCAAAATCTCGTAGGCTTGTTCACGAGCTGCTGGAGATGACAGTTATTGATGATGTCAAGGAATATAGCTGAAGGTGAAGCTTTAAATGAAAAGGCCATGATGAGCTACCTCAAGTCATTTTAATTGAAATCCCCCCTAATGAAGATATTCCTCCTTGAGTTCGATAAATCTTTAATTGCTTCGAACAAGAAAGAATCATATGGTCTAGGGCAATGAACACAGCCGATTGTGATAGAAAAACTTGACGAAGACAAATCAAGAAAAACATTGTCTATACCAGGTGAAAGATAAGAATGTGAAAAAAGGGAGTATTTATTGACAAAATCAATAAAAATTTAGATGCAGCAGCCTCCATAACCTGGCGTTCTAACACTGTCGCACCTGTAAATGACATATACATGAACCTTACACAAAGCATTAGAGATGTTCGGATTTAACCATGTTTCTGTGATCATAACAAAGTCAGGCTTAGCAACATCAATGGAAGCTATCAAGTCGTTTTTCTTCGCCGAGAAGGAAGCTAGGTGATTGTACAATGTTTTCCATTCTTCTAGCCTAGTTAGTTTTTTGACGGAGAATTATCAGGAGCAGCGGAAAGAACAATTGCAGCCGTATTTGATTAATAGGTAGAGCAAGTTTGGACTGTATTCTTTTTGATGTTGCGAAAGCGGACACAATCACAGATTCCAGATTAATAAGGCAGTGAATACAAAATGTCTTACCCGAAGCCAATGATGTTGGGGGCTGCCTTGTAGTCGCCGGACTGCCGAAGGGATCCTTCAAGGTTGAAAAGGCGAATACCATTAATTTCAATCGAAGTCACCTTATTCTAAGTTTCTGTCCCTATCAGTTTTAACACTTGTAATGTATTTTCAAACGAATGCGAAATTTGTAATGAAGACGGGTTAATTAAATTCAGCGAATATAGCGAGTGTTGAAGAATGAATTATCATATTGCCTTTTTGAAAATTTGACATTTTTATCAATAGTTGAAAACAAGTTGTCAATCAAAAAGTCGAATAAAAGTTTCTAGTTTCTTCATACCAAAGGGTTTATTTGGATTAATCTCATACATTTTGGTCCTTCGAGCATTCAAGAATCAATAATGGAATACAGTATCGTAACGCGAAGTAAAAGCAAATCTATGCAAAATCTATTCCAAACTTCTCGTGAGAAGAGAAGAATAGAAGAAGTGGAATCCTTCAGAAAAGAGGTCTGGAGTTAATTCAAGAGCGATGGTTCCACAACTTCAGTCTACCAGAGTCGCTAGGAATATGGCGGAGCAGAAGTCCGACTTATCAAGCCGAGCGACGGTAAGGAAACGGCAAGAAGCAACTTCAACTGGTAAGTCCCAGTCTAAGCACTCAAAAAGTACCTTACATAGCAAGTTGGATCAAAAAGAGATAGATGAAGAACTATTAGAACTCGAATTAGAATTAGAAAAGGTCAATTTGAAAAAGAAACTTTTGGAAAATAGAAAAGCTTTACAAACATTACACAACAAGGGAAAGAGTGATTATGAATCAAACAATTCAATTTCAGTTGATTTGAATATTGCGCAAAATTCCATCTGTGAAAAAGAAAAAGTGAAACAATGGTTAGAAGATATTAGTTCTATCAACTCTAAATCTTTCATTTCTAGACATTCTGTAGTATTCAGCGAAACTCCAGGAAAAAGAAATTCTCAGGAAATCAAAGAATCTGAAGAATGTAAAGAAATTGATGGTATCAAAATAATGTTAGCCAGACAATGTATTGATAAGGAGTTACCGCAATTTTCTGGAGATGTTAGAGAATGGATAAATTTTTATACACAATTTCATAACACAACTGAATTATTAGGATTCTCTGATGCTGAGAATATGTGTCGTTTGAGAAAATGTTTAGTAGGAGAAGCAAAACGTTCAGTGGAAGGATTATTAATATCAAGCACAGGTATAGAACCAATAATGCGTATTCTGAAGAATCGATTTGGCAGACCTGAAATTATTGTAAAGGTATTAATCCAAGAAATCAAGTTTTTGCCATTCATAAAGGCTCATGATTTCAACAATTTAGCATTATTCTCAGACAAAATTCAAAATTTGACGTCTCCTTTGAAGGAACTTATTATGAATAATTATTTGTCATGTCCACAACTCTTGGAAGATCTTTTGTCAAAATTACCATATTCCATGCAAGTATCTTGGGGAAAAAGATTAGTAAGTGAAAAATCAATGAACTGTCTGGAAGATTTTTAAAATTGGATTTTACACGAAGCAGAAGCTGCCAATTTTATTCGAACACTGAATCCATATAAAATTTCGAACTTTGCTGGAAACAGGAATAAAATTAACTCTACTCTCATGACTACATTGGACAAAAATAAAAAATTATGTAGATTGTGCAATAGTGAGCATAGTTTAGATAAATGTAAAAAATTTGAAGAATTATCTCCAGAAGAGCGTTGGAAATTTGTTAAATCCAAAGAATTATGTTTTGCTTGTATAAAATCAGCGCATAGAATAAATGAATGTACGAAAAAGAGACCCTGTGGTATAAATAATTGTCCTAAATTTCATCATGAATTACTTCATAATCCTCAACTTATGGAACAGAATCAAGAACTTGTCAATAATAATAATGTAGCACAAGATCAGGTAGTTGCTCATACTTCAAGACCTAATAATGAAATTTTATTGAAAGTAATGCCTGTAACAATAAAAAATGGGAATAAGTCTGCTAAGATATATGCACTTTTTGATGAAGCGTCTACTATAACTCTCATAGATGAATCTCTTGTAGACTGTTTAGATCTCAGAGGAGAAAATACTGTTCTAGGAATCAAATGGACAGATGTAAATTCTAAGAGAGAAATCTTAAGGAAAAGCTCTCGTTTGATATTATAGGTGCAGATCAAAAGGTACATAAATTGAACGATGTATACACCCTTCCTGATATGGACCTTCCGGTTCAATCTGTCGATGCGAAGAAATTGAAAGCAAAGTGGCAACATCTTAAAAACATTGATTTAACATGTTATTCTAATGTGAAACCACAACTCCTAATAGGTCAAGATAATTGGGATTTAATTGTAACAAGAGAAATTATAGAGGGTCCAAAAAATTCTCCAGCTTTATCAAGAACTAAACTTGGATGGATTTTACATGGAAATTTGAGGGAATTCAGAGGCAGAGT
The DNA here is from genome assembly GCA_038502775.1 of Hippodamia convergens. Classification (NCBI taxonomy): domain Eukaryota; kingdom Metazoa; phylum Arthropoda; class Insecta; order Coleoptera; family Coccinellidae; genus Hippodamia; species Hippodamia convergens. Next base: position 17,283,747 of record CM076613.1, read on the forward strand.
AGATAATACCATTTTACACATCAGACATCAAAAGTTGAATCCTTCAGATGAACTTCATAATTCAGTAAAAACTTTCTTCAGCATTGAATCTCTAGGCATTAAGGAAATAAAAAACGAAGTATTATCAAAAGAAGACGATTCAGCACAAATGTTAATTGAAAAAATCTCACATAGAGTAGGAGATAGGTGGGAAACTGGTTTAATTTGGAAAACCACTGAGACATATTTTCCTTCTTCAAAATCACTCGCTTTAAAACGCTTACATTATATAAATCAACGAATGTCTAAAGATGAAAGTTTTTCCATTGCATATGAAAATAAGATAAAGGAGTATCTTCAGAAGGGTTATGCGAGAAAATTGGATAAGGAAGAGATTAGACAGAAAACTCAAAGAGTTTGGTATTTACCCCATTTTGGAGTTACTAATGAGAACAAACCCGGAAAGTTGCGATTCGTACTTGATGCTGCTGCCAAAGTTAATAATACAAGCTTAAATGATCTCCTTCTGAAAGGTCCTGACCTGTATAACTCTCTGATAGATATATTGATGAAATTTAGGGAAAGAAAGTTTGCCTTTTGCGCAGATATAAAAGAAATGTTTCACCAGATAAGAATAAGAAGTGAAGATCAATCGGCTCAAAGGTTTTTATGGTATGACAAAATCAGCAATACAGTGTCAGAGTATGCAATGGAGGTAATGATATTCGGAGCAGTTTGTTCACCATTTGCTGCCCAATATATAAAAAACAGAAACGCATCTGAGTTCGAAAATGAATATCCACGAGCTGCTAATGCAATCAAACATCTTCATTATATGGACGATTATTTAGATAGTGTAGATACCGCAGAAGAAGGAATTAAGTTAGTGAATGAAGTAATTTATATCCACAAAAGAGGAGGCTTTGAAATTAGAGGTTGGACAAGTAATTCAAGGGAAATTCTGAATCATATTCCTGACACATTGAGGAATATAGATGGTAATTCGAATTCAGAAAATATTTTACCAACAGAAAGAATACTAGGTCTGAAATGGAATCCAAACGAGGATATATTATACTTCCCAATAAATTGTAACAAAGTTGATGAAAAAATTTTAAAACTAGAAAGAACACCCACCAAACGAGAAATTCTTAAGGTAGTAATGTCAATATATGATCCATTGGGATTATTAGGTTATTATATTGTGCGAGGTAAGATAATTTTACAAGATATTTGGAGATCGGGAATTTCTTGGGATGAAAAAATAAGTCCTCCTTTAGAACGAAAATGGTCCAAATGGTTCCAACAACTTGAAAAGATAAAAGAATTGAAAATTGATAGATGTTATTTTCGGTTTCAATATTCCAACTTAGAATTACATATATTTTGTGATGCCAGCGAGCAGGCAATGGGTGCTGTTGGTTATTTTAGAATTGAAATTAGAGGAAAGGTACATGTTAGTTTAGTTATGTCAAAAACACAAGTTAGCCCATTAAAAACCTTATCTATTCCGAGATTAGAACTACAGGCTGCAGTGATGGCATCACGACTGAGAGAATCTATAATGAAGGGACATAGATTGGACATTCAAAAGACAATATTTTGGAGTGACTGAAGAATCGTTTTATGTTGGATAAGATCGGAGGCGAGTAATTTCAAAACTTTTGTAGCTCATCGGGTGGGAGAGATTCAAGAAAAAACTTCATTGAAAGAATGGCGATGGGTACCAACCAAGTTGAATGTGGCGGATGACCTGACCAGAGATCACGACGATATAAAGTTAACAACTTCATGTAGATGGTTCAAGGGTCCTGATTTCTTATACCTCAGTTCTGAACATTGGCCAGAAGAAGACAATCAACAACAAAATCTAGATAATAATTCTTCAAAAGAATTAAAAAGACATGTAGTATGTATGATGACATCTGTTTTTTCAGAATTGTTACCAGAAGCAGGGAAATTTTCACGTTGGACATCATTGATGAGAAGTACTGCAATGGTATTCAAATTCATCAAGCTATGTAGTAAAAAGGAAAAGGAACAATTAATAACATGTGAGGATATCGAAGAAGCTGAGAAAATGTGGCTTAAAAGGATACAAATTGACTGTTTCAAGAAAGAAATCGAGACTATCACAAGGGGAGAAACTTTAGACAAGAAGAACAAATTATTTCAGCTAACACCATATATGAGAAATGATTATTTATGTGTAGGAGGCCGCACAAATTATTCAACAGAATTATCAGACACAGCAAAAAGTCCAATAATTCTGGATAGCCGACATTATGTAGTTAATTTATTGATCCTAAATTATCATACAACTATGAGTCACCAAGGTACACAAGTTGTTCTCAATGAACTTCGTCAAAAAATTTTGGGTTCTTCAAGCAAGGAAAGCAATCAAGAGAGCAATGAGATATTGTCCAATTTGTTGCATAAAAAGAGCAACACCTCAAGTAGCACAAATGGGTCAATTACCTGATTTCAGGTTGATGAAACCTCAGCCTCAAAGAGCGTTTGTGTATACAGGTATAGATTTCTTTGGACATTTTGAAGTTACGATCGGTAGAAGAAGAGAGAATAGATATGGAGTGTTATTCACATGTATGTCAGTAAGAGCTATACATATTGAGATTGCTGAAACCTTGAATACAGACTCTACTTTGATGGCTATAAGACGTTTCATGTCAAGAAGAGGAAAACCGTAGATGTTTCTCACGGACAATGACACTAATTTTCACGCTGCAGAGAAAGAACTAAGAAGAGTCTATAAGGATGTTAACCCCGAGATTATAAGGCATAAATTATGCGCTGAACGTATAGAATGGAAGTTCATACCTCCAGGGAGTCCACATATGGGAGGTGCTTGGGAAAGAATGGTCCGATCTGTGAAAACAGCTCTGAGAACAACACTTGAAGACACAGCCCCGCGCCAAGAAGTTTTCTATACTGTCATGGCAGAAGCCGAGCATATAGTAAATAGCCGTCCTCTAACCTATGTATCATCATCGCCGGAAGACGAAGAATGCCTCACCCCAAATCATTTCCTCATAGGTAGTTCAAGTATTCTAAAACCACCTGGATTATTTGATGACGTGAAATGGAATGTGAAAAAACAATGGAAAATTGCAGAAAAATTAAATGAAAATTTTTGGAACAGATGGATGAAAGAATATATACCAACTTTAACAAGACGAACGAAATGGTTCGAGCAAAATCGAAATTTAAAGAAAAATGACTTGATAGTTTTAATGGACAATAAATTACCCAGAAATAATTGGCCGAAAGGAATAGTTTATAAGACTTACCCGGGTAAAGATGGTAAGGTTAGAGTAGTAGATATCAAATTGAAAAACGGTATCTATAAAAGATCTATATCCAAGCTATGTAAGGTAGAATGCTTAGAGATGGGTGAAGATGATGGTTTTTCACGGGGGGAAGAAAATGTTGAAGAATGAATTATCATATTGCCTTTTTGAAAATTTGACATTTTTATCAATAGTTGAAAACAAGTTGTCAATCAAAAAGTCGAATAAAAGTTTCTAGTTTCTTCATACCAAAGGGTTTATTTGTATTAATCTCATACAGCGAGGTTTTGAATATCACTTAACGGAATTAACAACAATGCGGCGATACACTCCGTGGCGCACTTGAAGATGTTCACAAGACAATTGTTCTTGTACAGCGCAAAAAACGATTATTACATATGAGCCCGTATTTTGGAAAACAATTAAAACATTTTACATTTCAGCAACCCACATTGCAAGAATCTGCACTCTGTGTTGCCGACACAGCATCCTCCGCGCGCAAAAAATTGACAAATATGAAATGAGAATGAAAAAAATAGATGAAGATATATGAAAATGCAAAAAAAATCTAAATGATTGAAAGCTTCAGAAAAAAAAACCATTGTTTGCCTCTATGCTGGTAAAGGACATAGTTTAACTAGCGATCTGTCGAATACACCCCTAGATGTTTTAACAGACGCAACTCGAGGTACATTATCTGTGCCTGGGTAGAATTTGATAATTCTCCCTGTAGACCAACGGCAGGGAGGGTTATTGTCATCTATAATTAAGACTAATGTTCCCACGTGTGGAGGATCAGTCAAGTTCAACCATTTGGAACGCTGTTGCAAAGTATGGAGGTACTCTTTGGACCAACGAGTCCAAAAGCTCTGATGCAATCTTTGTAGCAACTGTCACCGACTCAAACGATTTATTTTCAAATCGGTTAGGTCGGGTACAGGCAGACAAGACAGAGGCTCTGGCGTAAGAAAATATCCTGGCGTTAAAGCGTTCACATCTTCAGGGCCTGAAATGCCACTGTATTTGCTCGCCAGATGCAGCATCACGCATGAAATTATTAATTTCACGAAAAGCACCTACAGAATTTGTGCCACAATCACTATAAATGTGACTACAACGACCGCGTCTCGAGATGAAACGCTGCAGAGCAGCCAAAAATATATCGGAGGACAGATCCGAAGCGAGCTCCAAGTGGACAGCTTTCATACTACAGCATACGAACAAGCGAATATATGCTTTGGTAGTTCTTATGCCACGATGTCTACTCATGGAAATGGAGTAAGAGCCTGTCCAGATGCGGCGTAAATCGCGCGATTGACTACGCGCGTACCTTGTACGATTTTATTACACGCGCGAGGGCATGTGGACGGGATCTTCTGTACCCTAGTATCTCGACTCGCTCGTATCGACTCGCGCGTAGTGAATCGCGCGATTTACGCCGCATCTGGACAGGCTCTAAGGACCTGCGTAATCAACGCCTACATGCGAAAACGCTTTCAACTGCGAAATTCTAAATCGAGGAAGATCTGCCATCGGTGGCTGAAATGTGCGGGGGTTAGCTCGAAAGCAGCGCGTACACTTTGAAATGTTTGAAAAAATAGCCCTGTTTGCGTATATAATTCAAAATCGTTGAGCCAATATAAAACTAAGCGTTCTTCGACCAGCTTGAAGATATTTCTGATGGTAATATAGAATAATTAAATTGGTAAGAGGACTTTTACAGGGTAAAAGTAATGCTCTAGCCTACCTCCAACTCTCAAAGTTCCGAAATCATCTGTAAATGCATTTAGGCGACGAAGAGGTTTCGAAAAATTCCTTGATTGAAATTCTTTGCGAAATTCGACTCTTCGAGTGCTTTTAACTAATGCCAATAATGCATCGTTCAACTCTGACGAGGACAACCAACCAAGCCTTCGTTGTTACTTGGGATGACTCAAGTTATGTTCAAAACGTGAAATGAAACCACCTATCCGAATTCAGTGAGAAGATAAAGTTCATCTTCCGACGGTTGCGTGACAAGTAGAGATAAGGGTTCGATTAACACTTCCTTTCCTTGGTAATCACTGGAGGTAGATATTTGCAATTCTTCCCATAGGACTGAAGGTCCACGGAACCACAACTCATTATGTATGAACTCGGACGGCAACATCCCTCTCGATCCTTCATCGGCAGGGTTATTTTTTGTTGAAATATAGCACCAATGTGCGCTAGGAATTTTTGATTTAATTAAAGAAACGCGGTTGGCCACAAAATCTGGCCATCTATGCGATTGACCATGAATCCAACTCAACACAATTTGTGAGTCTGACCATGCAACTAAATTCGTGAATTGAATTTGAGACTGTAAGTTCTCTTTGACACAAGATAAAAAATTTGCTAGAAGAGCTGCGGCGCATAATTCTAGGCGTGGTATGGTAATTTTCTTCAGTGGGGCAACTTTTGTTTTAGAACATAAGAATTTACAATAAATTCAATTAACATGCACAACACGGATGTCAGCAATCGCACAGTAACCCTTTTCAGATGCATCGCAGAGACATGCAATTCATATTTAGCATCAGAATTTTCCTCAAATAGCTTTCGGATAATCTGAAGATCCGATAATTGCGAAACTTTCGATTTATATTTTTCCCACAAACGAAGTATTTCGACCGGTGGCTCATCATCCTAACCTATTCCGGCTGCCCAAATGCGCTGAATCAATATTTTGAGAAAGAAGGTAATAGGTCCCAAAAATCCGATGGGATCATAAATTCTCGCTAATTCTGACAACAAATGACGTTTAGTGCAACGTAGAACAATTACACGAACAGTGAAATGAAATGGATCCGTAGCAGGACGCCACTACATTCCTAAAATGCGTAATGAAGTGTCTTTTTCGGGCGATTCGAATAACTTCTAACCGTAGAGAAAGATGCGATGCGGTGAGATCGTCTAGTACAGAAAGATTATTTGACGAAAATTTTCTTAACTCGAATCCACCCAATAACAACAAATTAATCAACTGCGATTTCAATTCACGTGCCTGTTCAATAGTCTCACAACCGATTACAATATCGTCGATATAAGCATCCCGATCAAGAGCTTGAACCGCGAGAGGAAAATTATCTCCTTCATCTGTCACTAGTTGTTTCAACGTACGAAGGCCTAAAAAGGGAGCACTTGATAAACCGTATGTTACAGTGCGCAACCTGAAATCTTGAATGTTTTCGTTAGGCGAAAACCTCCAAACAATACAAACAATAATCCTGGTATATATATATATATATATATATATATATATATATATATATATATATATAATGAAAATAGAAATGATTTCGCCGTTCTTTCAATTTATGATTAAATTATTTTTATTATTTTGATGAAACCAAAATTCTCTGCCAAAATAATAACTTAACGAAAAGAACTTTTCTGGAAATGTGTTATATAAAAGAAAATGTTAATAATATCAATAAGAAAACTGATATTGATGGATTAAGTAGTATTTATAGTTATATACTTTCCATGGAAATGCTTCAAGTCCGACCAAATACTTTTAATGAGTCTATTACTTGATCCATGTTGGTTTTGGTTTTCTTCTTCTTTTTTATATTAATTTTATGATTCAACATCAAAATTGACGTCAGTAATTTCACTGTCTAATTTATGTCTTCTGCTTTTGGATATCGTTATCTTTTATAACCCAGTCAAATGTAAGCTTATTCAGTTAATCCCATAGATATTTCCTTTTTATATGTTCCATTGTAGCATCCTGATGAAGGACCGCATTTGGTCCGAAATATAGATGTATTGATTGACGATTGGTTACTTCAATCTACCCACCTAGCCGAGTACCCGAAATAATTTAATCATATATATATATATATATATATATATATATATATATATATATATATATCAGCACCCCAGAGTTAAAGTGTGTTAAGTCACAATATCAAAACTTGACAAAAAAGAGACTTTTCAGTTCGATTATTGTTTCAGAGAATGTTAACTGCCATTATTTGGCGACTTCATATACCTTGGGAGTCAAAAATGTGTTTCACTCGCTAGAATTTACTAATGTGAATCCAATATTGTGGATAGTTCGTGTCTGAAAAAATGTGACTTAACACACTTTACCTCTGAGGTGCTGATATATATATATATATATATATATATATATATATATATATATATATATATATATATACAGGGTGTTTCCTTAACATGCGGCAAAAATTCAGGGGGCTGTTCCTTGGACTATTCTAAGAATATTTTGTCCTTTGATGATTTTTGAAAAACCTCTTTGTTTCGAAGATACAGGGCAAACAAAATTTTAGATAATAACATTTTATTATGAAAAATTACATGAAAATTTAACTTTCAAAAACACCAGGATCATTTCTTATTAAGTTACACCCAGCAATGATCCGATTTCGCAAGTCTTCCACATTTTCTACTGGAGTGGTATAAACTAATGATTTTAGATGGCCCCATAGGAAATAATCTAAGGGGTTTAAGTCCGGGGAACGAGCAGGCCATAAATGAGGTCCACCTCTTCCAATCCAGCGATCTCCGTATTCAAATGAAAACCGTGTTTAATCTGTATTCCTTTACCATCTGAACTTATCAATTTTAAGTCAAAAAACTGGCCGTTTTTTATAGTTGTCAAACACATTTAAAAATAAATTGTACCTACTTAGTAAACACAGTGCGGTACGCATTTTTATTTATACTATTATCAATTTTAAAAATATGAAAAATG
>CM076613.1:17296780-17319419 GCA_038502775.1 Hippodamia convergens
AAATTTCAACGAATCACTATAACTCTAATCATCTTGACAGTTCTTAATCGAGCAATCCAAGTTTTGTGAAAGTCATTTTTTATATTCAGAATACAGTTTGTATGACAAATTCAATATTTTCTCAATATCTCAAGATTTTTGCGAATAAAACTCAGTCTGAAAGATGAAAATTCAATAAAAATCAACTTTTCGGACAACCAATGCCGTCGTAATAAAAACAATTATTTCATTTTGAATCACATGAATCACAAACCAATCATTTCTGTCATGCAACAACACCAGATTATTATTATCGTAGGAGGATCTGGCAGTGTCTTCAAATCATTCAATATAATTTTCCATGACTGAGAAACGAAATCTGAACTAAATGAAGTTTCTTTACATTCATGCGAATATTGAATAAGTAAAGAGAAAATTATCTCCCTTAATTATTTGTTATAAAACATGTGGCCCTCATTAAGAGTCCCTGAAGAAACGACTTTCCTTTTTTTACCTGCTTTCGGAATTTAGATCGCAATTCCCTCGTCGAGATAACCCATTTTCGCTTGCTTGTCTCAATAAGTGCAGTAAACAAAGGTCTGAAATAACTTTATCACAAAAAAAATTGCATTTTTTAATTGATGATTGTTGATTGTCTCGAAAATGTACTCTAATAATGCAGGTTTTAATATTTTAAGAATTTCGTTTTCTCGAAATCCAGAAAGTTGATCGAAAACAGTTTTAAACAAAAGTTGTAGATCGAAAGTTTGTTATTAATATTATGACTTTTCTGAATCAGAAGGTTTTCATAGTGGCTAATTAGCGGTGCATTTTTATAGAGGCGTTCTCATTTGCTAGCAATGAGAATCTACTGATTGGGAATGAGAATGGAAAATCTTGAATTTGTATTACAATTCCGTCCCCCAAAATCTATAATGATACACTTAAAAAAATCACAAATTCTTTTCACTCTGTACCTTTTTTGACAGTTATGGTATGATTGAAATTATGTATCCAATACGGGAATCGAACTCCCATAGGCGCCCGTAGAAGTTTGTTTGATGAAGCGCAGGTGACATTAGTATTCCGTTTTGTTCGAAAACAATGAGATGATCAAAATCTCCATCAATCACTTTTTTGCGGAAAGAGCTGCGTTTTGGATATAATGATTGTCACGAGAGTAGGAATTCATGATCAAAAATGAAGGAACCTTGAAAAAATCGGAAAAATATGGAAAAAATTACGTTTTCTCGAAAACAGGAAGGTTCATCGAAAAAAGGTTCAAACAAAAGTTGTAGAATGGAAAATTTTAGTACACATGATGGCTTTTTCCATTATCGTGAAGTTTATATTGACTAATTAGAGATGGATTTCTGTATTGGGATTCTCAGTTTCTAATTTCATTACGTACGAATTGCTGAAGACGCGGCAAAGGGAGCAGGTAGTTTTACCATTCCCATTTTATTACGTTCATGTTTGTAAACGAAAATAACAAGGCTCTTTAATACAGCCGTGGATGAGAAATTCTTATCCCGGACTTCTCTCAAATTTTTTGAGTGCAAGAGAATATGTTGGAGAAATAATCATTTTTGTAGATGCATTTTGCGTTTTGTGTTGTGTGCATTGAATTTGGCTTTATCTGATTTATGTGATTTTTAAACGAAAAGTTGAATTTTGCGAAATGCGAACCAGAATTTGAAATAGGGATTGAATTTTCGTTCAAACTCTCTCTCTCTCTTCGATCAGCGTTGATTGAAAATTTTGTGGAGCTTCCTAATCGAATGTCACTCAGAAAAGTAATAGTATATTCTAAAACAAGTTGCAGAATGAGCTCCTATTCCAACACGAATGCGAAATTCGAAAACGAGCGACGAAGGAGCGAGTGTTGGAATTGCCTTCTGCAACGAGTATTAGACGATATTTTCTCTATTTCAGTCAAGTTTCGTGAAATACTCTCGAAATTCAAATGAGAATTCAGATTAGTGACTTTTGTATTATAGCTTGGCAGTTGGTGTGACTTACGAAATTTGACAGATCTCGGAATTAGAATTGATTTGATTCGAAAATCGATTGGATCGGAGGTCAGTACTGACAACCCTAAAACGAAAAATATAACTGAAAACAATGCTGTAATGAGTTTCATTACAGCACTACTTTTAGAACTGTAATGAACTCATTACGATACTGAAATAGAGAAAAATAATTTAATTGGAAATGTGAAATGATTGAGAAGTGTTTGATTTTTCCTCTAAATATTCGAACATTCGAACTGTAGTATTAAACTTAGCATAGCGATTCGCTTTTGCAACCATTGTAATATTTCGCACAACTCGTCGAAAAAACTGAGAACTTCCATAAGGATGGTCCGGAGATCGAATAATTATTAGTTTGACCATTAAATAACAACAGCTAACATTTGACGAACGACTAGTTTTTCGATCGAAAAACTTTGATGAACTAACTGAGCAATAATCAGAACTTTCCTGGCTTTCAAGAAGTTCTTAGAAGTTTAATATTCACAAGAGTAAATGAACCAGAAGGATTATTTTTTGTCATACTTGAAAAATATTTTGTCAAAACACATTAAACGATTTTATGAAATGTTTCTTGAATTAATATAATTAATATTTCGAACTTTGAACATTATAATAGCTAATCGAAAATTATTTTTTCGTATTATTCCCAATGCGGACCTACACAACCAAGTGACTAATGAGTCACTTGGTTGTGTAGGTCCGCAGAATGGAACTCAGTTCGATCTCTTATTTAGTCAAAGAATATTGCACTGACTCTTTTTATTTCAAAATAGAAGTGTCAATAATGAGTCTCTTTAATCATGCTTGAATTTGAAGGTTTCCCTGTTATCAAAATGTCAATTTATAAAATTAAAGTGAGATTATTGACCAAAAAGGCATGTCGAAATTTCTCACTTTCACATCGTTCTTATAATACCGCAAGTATAATATTCAAATCTAATATGAAGGAATAGGACCCAAACAAAAATAAAAATCTTGTCGAAGAAAAGGATAAGGTAAATATCACAATAGGTATATCACATTCAATTTAGGTAACTTCGAGTAGCATATTTTCTGTGGTAATGTAGAATGTAAATCTTTATCCGGTGCTACATGAATAATGACATTTTCGGTGAATTTAGGAGGAGATTGAATTCCTTCAGATATAAAAATGCATTACATCATCAAGGAGTTAAACAACTCAAACTTTCACATATTCTGACATTTTTTTAATCAATCCGTTGAAATATTCATATCCATTTGCATTAGGTTTTTTAGGAAAAATCGATTCATTTTTGTTACTGCCAACTTTCGCTTCGCATGTTGTCCCTTGAATGCAGAACATTCAAGCTAAAACTGCTCAATTTAGAGCAGAACATTTTTTTTCTTATTTTTCCAAAAATTACAATTTTTTCTTCATTACAGTGTTAAGCTTGGTGAAAATTCAAAAAAAAATTCACCTTGTACAATGAGCTTCTTGGTCTCACTTTCATCTATATTTCAAAAAAAAAACTTAGATTGAACTTCCGTGATTGTATGAGTTTTGTGTATTGTGCATTATATTTCTGAAAAATTCTTGAGGGTGTGCCATCAACAATTTTTCTTTCATTTTCTTTATTTTTCAAAATTCCAAATGACAGATATTTCGATGAAATTTCATATTCTGACATGGAATGGTAATATCTGATTACCCGGTAACATCCGATTTAAAAAAATCAGGTGTAACAAGTGAACAAAATATAAGTGCAGTTTTCGGGCAGATTTGAAAGAAAACTGCTCCTGAAATGTTTCTTCAGATATATCAGTTTTTGCAAACTCATAAAAATTTATCGAGACTATAATAAATTCTGCTCGCTTCCTTTGTTCGTTTCATTGAAGAGGGTAACAGTGAAAGAAGTACTAAAATCAGTCGGTTCTTGTGCATCTGTTGATTTCGAAATATTAGAAAATGACCGTCAATAATTTTTTTCTCTTTTCCCTTTCGAAGATATGCCCAATAATATGCTATATGCTCAACACCAAAAATATATGCTATACATGAATCAAATATGCCAAATTTTGCATTAAAAATTCTGAATTTGCACCCGAGTAAGTATTTCTTCGATCTTCAACTGTAGAGAAACTAACGCATCTGGGTTTTATTGCCCCTAATTACAGTAGGCCGGGATATTTTCCTCTCGAGATAAGAACCCGGTGTGGATCGTGGAATTCGCACTGGTAAGACGAAAGGGGGGTAGGTTTACGTCTGACAGATTCAACGTATAACAATTTTTAGACTAGAGTTTTTTCTTTTGGATCCATTCCATAATCTTGTGACTAGTGTTGGTTTTCTGCAATTCGAGTGCATCAGTTGGTAAGTAAATTCTTTTAGCTATTGTTCTGAACTAAATATTTTGATATTTCATTCAACATATAATGAAGTTTTTATATGTGTGTTGGCGAGGAACTTTTTGATTTAGAAAAAAAATTTTTCTTCTGAGAATTGTCGTTTGCCGTTGAATTTTTTATATTTCATTTGGTTCTGAAGATATTTGAAAATCTCATAAAATAGACCTGCGCAGCACCCTTCGAAAAATTGAGTTTCAGTTAACTTGACTGAAATAGTGCTGTACATGTACATTGTATCCTAAATTGCTCTTTGTGGTACTTCTGGACTTACAGGTCAAAATGATGAAAGGAGTCCGGGGTTCGATTTTTGTGAAAACCATTTCACGATATCTTCATTTTTTTATAATTTCGATTTATTATCTATTTCAATCATCTGGAATTCAAATTAATGAGGAATAATTGGAGAAATTCAATGCGAAATTCACAAAAACACAATTGAAGCATTCGAATGAAATTAAATTCTGGTTTTTGAGAAAGTAAGTGTACTTGAAAGAAACTAAGTCTCCACTGGTCTAATTTTTCTAAATATTATGTGATATCGGTATAGATTTCTCAGTAATTAATATCTTTTTTTATGTCACTATATTTGGAAAGCCTAGATTTGCACTAATTATTATATTTTTAGTTAAACTGCTATGAAATCTGATCTCATTTGGATTTTTCATGTCTTATAATTTCTAAAACTAATGTTCACCTTATCCAAATTCAAGATTTTCCCGTACAAAACATATGAGGCCGTTGGGGGTAACGGCAGCAAAGATTTCGTGGTAAGATGCCTCAAAAGGACTTTCACCGACGAAACTGCCGAACTTTGTTCAAGGACGGGCCAAAGGTCAAATAATAAAATTGCTGAAAGTCCCGTTATGAAGATTTCATTCAGTGGGTAGTTGATTTGAGGTTTTCTTTCAAAATTGATTTGAGGTGTAGCCGCGATACTGTAAAACACAACCTTTGCAGTTATTCAAATAATTCTTGTAAATTTGTTGTCCAGAAATTTTTCAATGACTTACGGTGGGTTTCACAAAGCTTTGATTGTACCATTCAACAACCTTACGTAAATTCGAACCGATCGAATTACTCGTTTTGAAGTTTTAAACGAATTGCGGTGGCTCCAATTAATTTAACGAAGTTTTGTGAAACCAACCCTCAGACACTTATACGATAAAAATTCAAAACGTTGACAATTATTTTTTATCTTTTCATCAATTGGAATATGCTGAACCAATGAATTGAATAGTTGAACGAAATTGTTCAAATAACTCAAGTTATAAATTATGGTTTCTTAATCATTTATCGATTGGAGAAAATAAAGGTACAATCATTCTATAATCTAATATGATTTCTCAAATACTTGAACTTGCTTAAAAAAAGAGGATTATTTCAACTTATACTTTCATTTTTTTCAGATGTGGTGAGGAAGAGTACAGGCATTTCGGAAAAAGACTTCGGAATATAATATGTGAACGAATGGCTGCGACATGCCAGGCAGAGGAAAGAAAGACAGATGATGAAACTTACTATATTATGTACTCAAACCTATTTTGCATCTTTTTTTGTTTACTTTTTTTTCCATTTTTTTGTTTTTTATTATATTAATGTTATTAATCATTATAGTTGTTTTCATTATCCTCATGCAGTCAATGATTTAATCTAAAATATATGTAAATTTATTATTGGTAAATTTGCTCTCCGCCAGTCAAAAAAATAATGTAATTGGAAGCAAATCTTCTTATTGGACGAAATGAATATTGAAATTGAAAATTTTGAATAACGTCACATATATAAAGTAACAAAATTGAATCTGAATATTTATCACAAAAAACCTCTCATTAGTCAACGCAATGATTATAACAAAATATGTCCCAAATGCGATAAGAAATGGCTGAATTAAAAATGGTTTAATATTTATCACAAAAAACCTCTCATTAGTTAACGCAATGAGTATAACAAAATATGTCCCAAATGCGAAAAGAAATGGCTCCATATTTGAAGATATCTTTTAGTATCACATCAGAATTCCTATGCGACGTCAAAAAGAAATAAAGAAAAGTGGTCTCAAAATTAACTCGCATAGGCGTCTCAAATGTGACAAGAAATGGAGTATCATTGTGGCCAGTTTTGCGATCGCATATTCATGGAGGACATTTGGATGCATATGCGAGCTCGTGTAGAGGTAAAGAGTACATCGCATATGAGAGTTACATTTCCATCGCCGTGTTTGCTGGGTAACTGTAGTTATTCAATGGTCAGTAGTTGGGGGAGAAAGATGAAAGGGGGCGCTTGACTTTTAGATGCTTATTTAATGAATTCTATTCAAAATCAAATTGGACTCTGAATGCGACTCTTCAGAATCCAATGAGACATATATTGTAGATAAGAGTAGAAAAGTATGAGGTTTTATCAGGACCAAAGATTATAGAGTATACTCTATAATCTTTGATCATGAAAAATATAATAATAATGGAGTCGAATAAAGCGCCCTCTGTCTGCCAACTGCCTGAACTAAACTTCGTTCAATTTGAATTTTTCATTTAATTTTTTATTTATTTATTATTTATATTCATAAAAAAGGTACCAATAAATATACAAAAGTCTCTAGAAATTTTGGAATCTACATTGACTTTATTCAAATATTGTATAAAGTCACTGTAGTTCCGGCCATTATTAGGCCAGTTATATAAGCATATAGTATTAATCTATGGAACTTATTGTGGATAAGATGCCATGAGACTTTCCGAAACCGGTAGTTTTTGAATAAATTTGTGAGAGAAAGACTTTCGATCGATTTGATTTCATTCTATTTTCTCCTTAACGAAGATTGTTGGGGAAATTATGATGTGAGGGTTATGTTAGATTGGTCTTTACAATAAACGAGCCGAAGTAAAAATGGTTTTGCATATGATGTGTTTTGACATCTCGTGTTTAATGTTCATTCTGTCATAGGGCGGCTGTTTTAATATATAAGTGGCTTCATTAAAATTTGAGAAAAAAAATAATGTAGAATGTAACATCGGACTTCGGCGCAGAGCTTTATTTTTATTCATTGCGTTTATAGTTGAAAAAATTAAAAAAAATTTTACGTAAGTCTGTTTCAGACATTCTGTTCCTATATCATTATATTCTATGTGTTATGTTTTGTTTTTATATTTCATTATAAATGTTCTGCCTGTCATCTGATGATTTAATGTATTCATTAAACTCATTGAAAATTTAAGATAAGGTTATAGAAACACTAGGATTCCAAGAGAATATTAATATCAGAAATAGAGCCAGAAGATTACATCAATCGATACGAGAATCAACAAATGTTTCACGTAAACCAACGTAAGTTTATTTATTCTTCAGGAAAGAGAGAAGTAGACCGCAGGTTTTGCATTAATTAGGGACCATTACCACTGACGCATTCAAAGCACCGTGAATAAAACTTCATATTTTTTTCATGAGTCTATGTCACACAAACTCAACATTAGATTAGTGGAGACCAAAGTCTGTAGATTATTTCAAAGCAACAGAGAAGTGATGGTGATACTCCAATTCCATCATAGTGCCATCAGTGCCACTCAGCCACAGCCACAATGAAAAATGACAAACACCACGAAGGCCAGCTCTTACAGCCATGCGAGAAGACGCTTCTGAGTATCACCACATAGTTGCGCCATGTAGCGATGTATGCCTGAAGCTCCTACTACCGGTTTCTTCGACAAACTGAAATCTTCAATTTATTTCATCGTTCACTCAGGCGAATATCAACTACTCATACGGAGTTTATGCAAGACTGCATGACAGATCAGTTTTAGAAAACCAATTCTCATTTCAGGACTCATGTAATTCAGACGAAACTTCACTTACCACTTAAGCCGGGTTCTCAGGGCTTCGTACTGTCGCAAGCGACAATCCCCACCCTTCCTTGTTTCATGAGATTGTCGCTGAAATCCAATGTGTAGTTGAATTATTTCAACTACAAAAGGGGCGTGTCGCGACAGATTTTGACAACCAGAAATGAAAAAGTAGGGGCCAGGGAAAGTTTTGTTCACATACTCTGATTGGCTGAATTGCTGTCGCCTGCGGCACTACGAAGCTGTGGGAACCCAGCTTAATCCTTCACGAGTGAATCGAACGATAACAACGCTCTACGAACAATTTATTGAGACGAGGCATAATCATTCATTACTTTAATCATCCCTTGCCGACAACTGTGACAGCGAACCAAATCGAGATTACACGATCATTCCGAGCCGAATAATCGGGGTCGACCATTGCGACTACTTTGGCATATTTTAGGTCCAACAATATGAGTACAATCTTGGCCGCTGAGGATTTTATTCCTTCAAATTTTTTGTGAATTTCGTCGGAAAATGGACAGATTTAGAATTAACATTTCTAGTCAAGCAGACCCTGCCGCCACTGAAGAGCCACCGCTCATGTTATCTCGATGAATGGAGATACCATAGAATGAAAGCTTGAATATGAGTGTCCAGAAATGAACTGTGACAAAATGATTATGTGATATGGTGTAAACATGTAAGGATCCTTGCTTGTCAATCAACAAAGGTTTGATGGGCCAAAAAGTTTATCTGTTAGAACTGATGGATGTTACCCTGAAAAATTGTGATAGATGTACGTCATTGTTGCTATACCAACATTCACTTTTGGTGGAAATACTTTAATAACCTAGGTGAGTCAGAAGGTTCCGAAAAAAACCCATTAAGTTGAGATTAGGTTAGGAAATTGAGTTTGTGTGGGCATTACTGAATAAGCTCAGCAGTGAATTTCATAAGCGATGACATCATCAAGGAAGTGGGCATACAAAAGCATTTTACTACAATGCAAACAGGGAAATGATATTGAGAAAGGAAATACTACCACCTATAAAACCATTGTATACACAGATATTTATGAGATGCTCACCAGATTTACTATCACGACGGTTGAACTTTTTATTGATGCGGAATATTCCTTTGATATGAAAGTAAAGTACAGAAAAAGGATGAAAGGGGGATGGATTACCCAAATAAATTTATAGGCTACTTCGAGAAAATATTTTGGGACCCTGCTTGAAAGCAACGCTTCTTAAAAGCGGGACGTGTGAAAAAACTGAAGAAAAAAGGTAGATAAGTGTATTCGGTATTATGTCTGTTAATCCTGACCTAGATATTGTAAGCACAAACCGTTTTCACATTTCGGAAGGCGAAGAATGTGGAAATATTGTACAATTTCAGAATTTTGAATAACCCGTCACAGGGTGTTCCAAATGTTGGTTCGAAAATTGGGATTGAAATTTGCTCATAACTTTCGTTTTTCAAATTAGAACCCTATTTTTTTATGATTGCGTTGAATTGTGCGAAGAAAAATGATGATAATGTTCTAACATGTTAATGCTCCTAAAATTAATAATTCTTGAGTTATTCAGGATTTCTTGATTTCATGTCGTACGTACCGTCAAATTCATAGAATCTGTTTCATATCAACATTAACCTTGGTCAAAGAAGATAAAATACTCAAATAAATCACTAGTGACTCTATCTTTCCTGAATTAATTCATCATTGTCGATATAAAAAATATTCCATGAATAGAAACAGAAATTCATGAATAACTCAAGAACTAGTAATTTTAGGAGCATCAACATGTTAGAACATTATCATCATTTTTCTAAGCACAATCCAATGCAATCATAAAAAAATAGGGTTCTAATTTGAAAAACGAAAGTTATGAGCAAATTTCAATCCCAATTTTCGAACCAACATTTGGAACACCCTGTGACGGGTTATTCAAAATTCTGAAATTGTACAATATTTCCACAGTCTTCGCCTTCAAAAATGTGAAAACAGTTTGTGCTTACGATATCTAGGTTAGAAATAACAAACATAATACCGAATACACTTATCTCCCTTTTTTCTTCAGTTTTTTCTCGATATTTCAGAAAGTATTTTGACGAATGCAATGATTTGAGCACGAATGTATTCAGAATTGTATACTTTATCAAATTCGAAAACGAACAAGCAGGAAAAAAAATTTTTGAAAATTTTTTTTTTCACTCCCTGTATAACTGAAATTGTTCATTCTCCAAGAATATTTCAGATCGGTAGATAATGTCAAACAATAAAATAATCCCAATTTCCAGATTTCAAATAGGTCTAGGTCTCCAGAAACGCCTAATAGGCCGTCGAACTTGGTACACCCTGTATATATACAGGGTGGCCATTTGAAAACAAAACAAACGAGATAACAGACGAAATAAGTTTTTTTGATAGAAATGCTCGGACAGGTCGATTTCTGTTTCGAGGGAGATGTGGGTTACGGACGCATAGCGCTTCAACCCTTGCTACTACAACCCTCACCCCCAATTTTTGAATAGGAAAGATGGGGTGAGTGACACTTCATTTGAAAGGTATTTTTATACTGATTGCAGCACAGTTATTGTTTTTTCATTTTTTGCATTAGTTCTCGAAATATTCTTGACTAAGCATTTGAAAATGAAGTGGTGTTTTCATGGCACTTGTAGTGTTTTTTGTGAAAAACCTTTCAAATGAGGTATCGCTCACCCCATCTTCCCTATTCAAAAATTGGGGGTGATGGTTGTAGTAGAGAAATACAGGAAGAATAATTCCAGGTAAAATTATTCTAGAAAAAGAGATGATTCCAGAAATATATAATTTCAAATGCATCATTCCTGTGGGAAACGAATAACAAATGTACTTACCTCTTCTTTGAGGGTTTTCTTTCAAATATCGTAGAAATATTCAACGAGATTTTAGATATATATTGCGAGAGCGATTCACAGACGTCTTGTTCAGCAATGTCAGGAACGGGAAAGGAAGCGACTTCTTCGTTTGGTACCACACACATGAACATTCACATATATTTCACAATTTTCTTTCTTCGCTGGTTTCCTTAAGAGGAATGAAAGTCCAGCGAACAAATTCATAGTGTTCAACGCCACAATTAACAGTTAGATAATTAAGAGCTAGAATATTTTCAATGAATAAGGTTTTATTCTTGGTATGGTGCGATTAAATATTTCCTATTAGAAATATTCAGATATCCAGATTCATGGTGGATGCGATGTTTGAGAATACAAAATATCACAGAAAATTCAAGAACGATTTATACTAATTTGAATTTATCTTTGTTTCAAAAATGTTTTCGGTGTGGCTCCCATATAGGTGAACATTTTTGTATTTCCATTTTTTCTTTCTCTTAAAA
Organism: Hippodamia convergens; assembly: GCA_038502775.1. Lineage (NCBI taxonomy): Eukaryota > Metazoa > Arthropoda > Insecta > Coleoptera > Coccinellidae > Hippodamia > Hippodamia convergens. The sequence continues at coordinate 17,308,367 of CM076613.1, forward strand.
ACACAATTTTAAGAAATCTCAAATGTGAGGGAGTCAAATAGTTGTGATACAATCGAAAATAAGTTTCACGAATATCGCATAAAAATATAATTTTTCCCCTCGCTGAATTGTAATCAACCTATTTTGACACTGCTTCGACAAACGTAGGTGAAAGCTACTCAACGAGGTATTGGTTGCCCTTAACGACAGGATATGAGTCAACTTACATCCCTAGGGTTCAGGCACTTACCATTTTGATATCGCATGAAGAAGCGCGGATTAATAGTAATCATGTGGGATCTTATATCAATGTATACTTTTGAAATGACAAACCTGATTTTCTTCAGCTTTGTCACTGTGAATGTACGGAACATTCCATTTTTAGAGTCAGGACTTTTTGACTTATTTGAACATTGTCCATTTTCATTTCACAGAGTTCATTACCACGGAATAGCAATTCTCATTACCATTACTACCTTCATCAATAAGTATATGTACATCATCAGGGGCTTCAAGCCATGAACTTATTTACATCCTCTCCATTAGATACATTCGATTTTTGGATCTATAACCGTAAATTTTTCTGTTCAAAAATGCTTGAGTTTTTGGATACTATATCTTTATTTTCCTCTATAAAAAGGATGGACTTCAACATCGAACATTCACACCATAAGCTTGATGGAGACTTCAATGAAGCTTTCTTGTCGTGGAAATACGCCAAGAAAAGGGTTTCTGGAGACTGCACTAGCCGTCTGCCGTCTTGCTTCGACACCAATTCTTAAAGGATTTATGTTCTGCTGCATGCCTTTTTTTCGACTTTTTCGATAATAGAGAAAATCAAGCGATATTCGGTGATTCTTCCATATACATTCATTTTCTCCACACAGAATGGACCAATTCGACTTCTTCAGACTTTTCGCTACGAATTCTCAATTTGACTTTCTTGATAAAATAAAAACTACTTATGTTGCTCCAGCAACGGATCGAGGCCGCCGCGGATGCCATGATTAAATGAGATTGCTGTCGAATGTAATGATAATGAAAATTCAAAAATATATCCAGCATTTTCTTGTAAACATACAATATAGCGGGGAAAAATGTTATATTCTACATGGGATGTAATTACATTTACCAGCGTCGAACTTTTTTGCCAGCTCCCGCTATCGCAAATTCGTCCTCGTAGGTAGAATTATCGTTCGGGGGCACAATGCTTATAGTCCAAGATCCCAGAGCTGTCTTACGTAACTTATTTTTACATGGCTGATTTTTATATGTTTTGTGAAATATTATTTCTGAAATAGTATCATAAGTGTCAGACACTTTCCATGGACCAAAACTTTTGTCAGACGCTCTGAGATCTTGGACTTTTATCTGACGAAGCTGAATTTCATCATTTCTGTGTAACACATATTGCTTCTTCGTAATCACCGATAATTTAGAAATCGATCATTGCGGACGTTGAAAGCTAGTGAAAGGAACACTGCGTGCTAAAGAATTCAAAGGTCAGGGGTCAATGGATGGTACGGCCAAAGCAGGTAGTAGTAGATATATTTAGGAAAGTGGCTGAAATCTGATATACTAGGATGAACTCTCGTTAACAATTCACTATTTTATTCAAATTGAATATTCCATTCGAACTTTATATCCCCATCTTTATTTCCTCTCAATGGAACAATTTGTGTTGTCGTTTCATCCTTCAGAGAATAAATTTTCATTGAATTGGTAGCAATTCGATAAATGATTGAATGTTGTCAACAGAGAAATATTTGTACGTGATTTATCAAGAGTTTTCTGAAGTAAAACCTGGAAGATTCTTGCATTTTGTGTTGGCAAGCTGACTATAAGTATCTTTACGTGAGTTGCGGTGAAGTTCACCAAAAATTGTATACGTAATTCCGGGTGAACAAAAAGGTGCGAACAAAGATGATCAGAATAGCGTACCGAACATCGTCGCGTACACCGTAATCGCGGCGAGGTGCGTACGCTGTTGCTCCCCGTCGTCCACACTTGGGTACGCGACGTGGTGCGGTACGGCGTTTGGGGCATGTTTGTACGCACCTTATGATATATTTTCCTATGAATTGGTTATCAATGTTAGCGAATTAAATAAGGAAGAAAACCTTTCAAACCTGCTATATTCTATGACAGTTGAACGTCAGTCGGTCGGTCTCTATGTTCATGATCGATGACTAGAATTAACCTAAGTTAACAGCGTAGCTTGTAGATGGTGTGTAAAAGGAAACTTTGTATCTTTCGAAATATTAAATAAAGTAATGAATCGATCTCATATTTTAATCTAACATTGGTTATGGGCCCAGGAAGACGAGGTTGATTTGGATAGTTTCGAAGAAAGTATTAAAAAGACAAAGTGTTTTCAAGTATTGAGGTTAAGTTGAGCACGCCGAGGTTCAGGTCAGAATGTTCAAGAAGAAATGCAAGCTGAAAACAAATATGGCATTGTGCCATTTGCTGGTGAAAATTTTGATAACTGGAAGTTTCGTTTGAACACATTGCTATGTTCGATGGATGTGAAAAAGGTAATGAAGACCGTAACAGATAGTGAAAAAACCGATGCCTGGCACACAGCCAACAATAAAGCAATGATGCTTATTATTCAGAATATTGCCGACTCTCATTTAGAGTATGTGAAAGACATAGATAGTGCCTATAAAATGCTTCAAAAGTTGGAAAGTATTTTCGAAAAAAGGGGAACATATTCAAAATTTCACTTGCTCCAGGAATTGATGAATTTGAAGTATGACACATCTTCTGATTTGCAGAGTCACTTTGCTAAATGTGACAAAATATTCAGAGAATTAAGAAGTTTAGGAAGTGCTTTCGAAGAGTCAGATATGGCATGTTTTGTACTACTATCGATGCCATTGGAATACGAGAATGTAGTAACAGCTATTAGAACGATTTCTGAAGACCAGCTGAAGATGGATTTTGTGAAAAGCAGGCTGTTGGAATTCAAAACCAGCAAGAGTAATGATGGAAACAAAATGTCGAGTTTCGTATCAAGAAAAGAAGTAAAATGTTTTAAATGTGGAAAAATGGGCCATACTAAAAGTTTATGTGGTATAAAATGCTTCAAATGCAAGAGATTTGGTCACAAAGCTGCTGAATGTAAAAAGGAAATCAAAGCAAACTATGCTCGACGAAGTTGCATTCAGTGCAACAGTTGGTGATGGCATGGCAAATTATTGGTATGCAAATTCTGGTGCTACTCACCACTACATAAATGATAGGAGTATGCTGCAACGAGAAACCAAATATGATGTCCCAAAACACATACAATTGGCAGAAGCAGGGAAGTCGATGGAAGCTGTAAGCATTGGAGATGTTGAAGTTCAAAGTAAGGTAGAAGAAAATATTCATAATATTATTATTAGAGATGTAATGTGTGTTCCTAAGCTCAGAGTAAATTTGTTGTCAATTCCATCCATAGAAAAAGCAGGTTTTGATATTATATGTTCTAGTGGTAAAATTCATATCAAAAAGAATGGCATAACTTGTAGGTGAGCGTGTAGGCAATTTATATAAAATTCAATTTTATGAAGATAATAAGAAAGCTAATTTATCTTGTGTAGATGATACTGATTTATGGCATAGACGCTATGGACATTTGAATTATTTGTCGTTATCAAAGTTGAGTCAACTTAAGTTAGTGAAAGGAATAAGTGACAATTTGAAATTTAAGAAGGAACTGTGTGAAATCTGTATATTGTCAAAACAAAAATGTTTACCGTACAAGTCAAGAACAAATAGATCAACAAGGGTGCTTGAGTTGGTGCACACAGACGTTTGTGGCCCACTCACCCCAGAATTAAATAATGAGAACAAATATTTTGTATCTTTTATTGATGATTTCTCAAGATTTGCAATGATTTTTATTATCAAAAATAAGTCTGAGGTGTTTGAATGTTTTAAGGAGTACTATGAGAGAGTATCCACAATTTTTGTAAATAAAAGGTTGTCTAAACTTAGGTGTGACAATGGAGGAGAATATCGCTCTAGAGATCTTATGAATTTTTGTAAAGAAAAGGGAATTCAGCTACAATATACTACTCCATATTCTCCGCAGGTGAATGGAGTGGCTGAAAGGTTTAATCAGACGGTTCTAAATAAAGCAAGGTCGATGATAACACAATCAAAATTAAGTAAGAAATTTTGGGAAGAAGCAGTCTTAACAGCTGCTTACATAATGAATAGATCACAGTCATGTATAGTTGAGAATAAAACTCCTTATGATTATGGCTAGGTAAAAAACCCAATGTTTCGAATATGCGTGTTTTTGGATGCATTTGCTATGCTAGAATTCCAGACTCCTTACGAACTAAACTAGATGATAAAGGCAGGAAATGTCGTTTTGTAGGTTATACTGAAAATGGTTTTCGATTGTGGGATGTAAATAAAGGGGAAATGCTTCTCTCTAGGAATGTAGTGTTTGATGAATTCAACTTTGATAATTCAGAAATTAAAAGTACAGGGCAAATGAATGAAAATGAACAGCAAATTAAATTTAATACACAAAATAACATGAGTGAGAATGAAAGCGAATGTAGTGATAATGAAGTGAATGATGAAGCAGATAGAAATGAAATATTGATTGAAGATAGACCGAAAAGAAATAGAAAACTTCCTTCTAAATTAAATGATTACGAAGTAGATGTTAGTTGTTTGGCATTGTTGAGTGAATTTTCAGGAGCACCAAAATCTTATAAAGAGGCAAAGAGTAGCTCAGACTGGTGTCACTGGAAAAAGGCTGTAAGGGAAGAATTAGATGCATTAATTGAAAATAATACCTGGGAATTTGTAGATAGGCCAACTAAAGAAAAAATTTTGAGCAACAGATGGGTATTTAGAACAAAAGAAAATCGTGGTCATTTGACATATAAAGCAAGGCTAGTTGTGAGAGGGTTTGAACAAAATTTTTCAGAATTAAGTCAAATACATGCGCCAGTAGCTAAGCTTTCATCTTTCAGAATGTTCTTGTCGATAGCAGTAAATTATGATTTGAAGTTGATACAGTTAGGTGTAAAGAATGCTTTCTTAAATTGTTTTATGGATGAGAAAGTGTACATGTCTATACCTGAAGGGTTACATGTCTCAGAAGAAAATAAAAATAAAGTTTGTTTACTCAACAAATCATTTTATGGTTTAAAACAGGCTCCAAGGATTTGGAATCAACAATTTAACGAACTCATGACTACTCTAGATTTTAAACGTTCAAAATCGGATTATTGCCTATATACTTACCTGGAACATCAGTTGTGTTGTTACCTATTATTATATGTTGATGACATATTGATCGCTTGTAATGATCTTGAGTTTTTGAATAATTTACAGTTAAAACTAAATGATACTTTTAAAATGAAACAAATCACAGAGGTAAAAAATTTCGAAATATTAAATAAAGTAATAAATCAATCTCATATTTTAATCTAACAATCAATGAACATACGCTCATATTGCTTGTTCTGATAGGCACACTTATTTTTTATACTCTGAAGACAGGCACACACGTTGGGATAAATTGTGAGTTAGAAATATTTCATAAGAGGAAGTATACACGATGAGATTACTTCATGAATTTCGCGATAACTGTTAAGTTGAAGATATTCCTATGTAATTATTCTCTGTGGTTGGCTCCTTGCTTTTTGCCTAGGCCTACCTGTGTTCTTTTATTTCGGAGTCTTACTGGTCGGCCTCAGAAAGTAAAGATTGTTGATCCTTTGTTCTCATTTTCCTAGTTTTCATATCGATCTCGCTTTACTGTTCATAATTCCTACTTAATGCTCAGTTTGCTCGAAAAGTGTGGGAGTTCTTCTTCTTCTTCATTTGCGGTGACTGGCAGAACCGAGGCCTGATGGCCCATTGTTCCTCCGCCTGTAGAACACGAGACTCAGTTCCTTAGACACGTCAACAGAAATGTTGCGAGTCGACAGGAAGGGGTCCCTCTCACCATGGAAATGTTGGGTTTAGGGTTTCCTAGGTGTGTTGACCTTAACTCATAAAGGTTGATGCAGTTGAACAGCATATGTTCAACGGTTTCATATGTGCTCTTGCACCAGCGGCACCTTGAGCAGTCAGTTAGTCCCATCCTATTAGGATGTTTGTTAAACATATGGCCAGTCAGTGCGCCAACTACTAGATTTAGTTGTTTCCTCTCAAGGCCAGGAATTTTTTGACCTCAGTTGCAGAGGAAGGCCTCTCAATGAGAAGCCTCGACAGCCTAAGACCACTTCCCGTGGAAAATGCACCGTCTAGCCATCTCTTAAAGAAATGTCTGACTGTAGTTCGGCAGATGGGAAGCGACGGCTCTGGACCAACAAGAGCTGATCGTGCTCCCCGCTTGGAGAGTACATCTGCCTTCTCGTTGCGGAGGATCCCCGCGTGTGCCGGACACCAAATAACTGTTGACTCTTGTCTCAGCAAGGGCTTTCAATGCTCCCTAGTTGTCACAACATATATATATATATATATATATATATATATATATATATATATATATATATATATATATATATATATATTTATATTTATATATATGTTCACCAGAGTAGCCTCTTTGTATGTTCTCCAGTGTGCAGACAAGAATTGCATACAATTCCGACTGCATCATCGAGCAGTCCTTTCCTAGGGGGATGGACTGCTCGAAGCGAGGTCCCACGGAACCGTCGGTGAACCATGTAGGGCCTTCAGGTTCAAATAACCTATTTGTATCAGACCAGTGGTCCCTATCAGGAACAATCACCCGGTAGAGTTTGTCGAAACAGAACCTAGTGAGCACGCGGTCCCCTCTGTGGAGAAGGGATGCTTCAGTATCTATCACCAATTTGAGAGCTCCGGCATGCCCCCTGAACATCCCATCATTGAGCCATTGTCCCTGTTCCCAGAGTCTAAGCGCTGTCTTGATAGCTACCACCTTTACAGCGAAGTGCACAGGCGGAAGACCCAGCAAACACTCCATTGCTGCCGTAGGAGTAGATCTCAGGGCGCCTGTTACACCCGAACAGGCTTTTCTCTGACATTTTGTCATGATGGCTCGGTTGCAGGTCTTTTCTGTTGAAGTCCACCACACCAGCGCTGCATAGGTTAGGAGAGGCCTCAGCACCATGGTATACAACCAGTGCATAACATGGGGCTTGAAGCCCAATCCTCTTCCCACTACTCTCCGAGTAGACCAGAATATTACATTGGCCTTCCGCGTTTGTGTCTCGATATGTTTGTTCCACAGTAGTTTGCGGTCCAAAATCGCACCTAGATATCGAACCTGTTCCGATAGAGCCAGCCCCACACCGAACAGACTTGGCAGGCTGATGCTGGCAGGCACTCTTCTCCTAGAAAACAGGACCACCTCGGAATTACCGAGAGTTCGTTCTCTAAGCACAATCGTTCGACCACACGCAGAGCTTTCTGCATCAGATCAGTAATAGTGCTGATTACTTTTCCCCTGATCAGCAGGACAAGGTCATCCGCATAGGCCTCAGCAGTGTACCCCGCCCTAGCCAACTCAACCAGGAGCCCGTCCAGGACAAGGTTCCACAGCAGAGGTGATAAGACACCACCCTGCGGACTCCCCCTGCCTGGTGTGCCCCCAATGGTCGAGCCACCCAGCTGAGCAACAATGCTGCGAGCCGCAAGCATAGACCCCGCCCAGCGACAGAGAACCGGTGGGACACCATGTTTGGTCAACGCCGAACGCATCGCATCAAACGCAGTGTTGTTGAATGCACCCTCAATGTCTAGAAATACACCTAGTGTCCATTCTTTATGATGTAGTCCGCCCTCAATACAGTTGACAACCGAATGTAGAGCAGAATCTACAGATTTTCCCTGCTGATATGCATGCTGGGAGGGATGTATTGGGCAGGTCACTAATGCCCCATCCCTTATATATCTTTCGACTACCCTCCCCAACGTCTTGACTGAGAAGGAGGAGAGGCTGATTGGTCCGAAGTTATTCGCTTTTGTGTGCGTGGGTTTTCCCGGTTTAAGTATAAAAAAACCCCCACTTTCCTCCAGGAAAGTGGTACGTGTCCTGAGGCTAAACTAGCTCGAAGTATGTGGAGCACCGGAGAAGACAGCACCTCCAGCCCCCTAATAAGAAGCCTTGTAAGAGTCGAATCCGTTGATAGCCCAACGAATTCGAGAATGCGTTACGACTTGTGAAGCCATCCTCCAATCCTCTCGTGAGGCTTGTCGTCGACATTCACTCTGCGGGTAGCCATTCTCTGTGAAGCCAAGGAAGTGAGCCTCTAAGAGATGTCTTAGACTTTCTTCCTCCGGGCAGGTTCTTTGCCCAGTTGGAAGGTTTAGGTAGTCGATCCTTGGGGGCCACCAGCAGAGAGTATCTTCCTTAGCCGGTTGGCTTCAGGGGAACCCTCTATGTCGCTGCAGAAGCTCCTCCAGGATTCACGTTTGGACTTCCTTATTAGTCCTTTGTATCTCCTCAGGGCCGATTTATAGTCGTCCCAGTCATTTTCAAAACCAGATCTCATTGCCTAGTTGAAAAGTACCTTTCGGTCTCCGAAGCTGTGGTGGACAACTGTTGTGATATGCTGGGATAATTGACTCTTGCAGCTTGCTTGCAGCCGAGTCCAATTCTCTCGTGGTCTTGGGTATTAGAAATTCCTGTCCCAGGTTAGCAGATAGGTGTGTCAGGTACCTGGACCAATCTGTTCTTCTCGGATTCCTGAAAATTTCTGGATCCTTGACCGGACAGCTCCTTTTTATTGTGAAGCAGATATACCTGTGATCTGATAACGAGATCACTTCCGTGGCGACTCGCCAATCCCCAATGTAATCAGCGATGTGACTACTGCACATGGTTATGTCGAGCACTTCCTTCCTGCACGAAGTAAAGAGGGTCGGCTCATCACCCCTGTTGATAAGGTTTAAGCTTGTTGCGAATAGAAAATCAGCCAGCGCCTCACCCCTCTCAGATTGACTCCCGTGCTACCCCACAAAATGTGGTGTGCATTAGCATCACACCCGACAAGCAAGGGCCAACCCTTTCAGTCGCAGAATTGTACTAGCTCCTCCAATTCCCTAGATGGTGGTGGGTCTGGGGAGTCATAGGGAAGGTACGCTGAGCATACCACTAGGTTCTTCAGCGGTCCCTGGCAGTTGTTAATCTGGACCACGACTAGGTCTCTGAAACAGAAATTAATTAGTAATTGGGCCCTGATATTAGTGGAAGCAAGTACACATGCCCTTGAACTAGTGTCCTCAGACGCGCAGAAGGGGCCTACTTGAGGAGAGACCCCTCACCTCGCCTCCTCTTATCCAGGACTCCTGAGATCAGGGAGTTAAAGATAGTAGGATAGCGTGTACTGTCTGCTATCTAACGTATCATGGACATTGTGACAACTTGAGCAGTGCAGATATAGAATTCATGTTGGGAAATAATGAAAAATTTGTATGTTTCTCATGCCAGGGCAAAATGAGGAATCCTGCGTAGTAATGATCGCAGTTCTCAATCTGATTCTCTGCTAAGATTGGGGGAGTTGTGTCGGCAACACACAGTGCAGATTCTGGCAATGTGGGTTGCTTAAATGTAAAATGTTTTAATTGTTTTCCAAGAAATCGGGCTCATATGTAATAACCGTTTTTTTACGCTGTACGAGAACAATTGTCTTGTGAACTTCTTCAAGTGTTAGAAAATACATTTCAAGTGTTAAAAACTGATAGAGACCGAAACTTAGAATTAGGTAACTTCGATTGAAGTGAATGGTATTGGCCTTTTCACCTCGAGGGATCCCTCCGGCAGTCCGGCGACTACAAGGAAGCCCCCAACATCATTGGCTTCAGGTAAGACATTTTGTATTCACTGCCTAACTAATCTGGAATCTGTAACTGTGTCCGCTTTCGCAACATCAAAAAAAATACAGTCCAAACTTGCTCTATGTATTAATCTAATACGGAAAAACGCGAACATTATTTGGTCCTTCGGGTAATTGTTTCCGCTTTTGCAACATCAAAAAGAATACAGTCCAAACTTGCTCTACGTATTAATCTAATATGGAAAAACGCCAACATTATTGGTCTTTCGAGCCTACAAAGGTCTTTGATTATTTGTTTGATTGCAGGTTTCATTTGTTTAGAAATCATAAGTTTTCGCCGTCTTGTGGTTTTTCCCGCGGTCGGAGGGTTGTTTGAATTTTGTGTCATCTATTCATCAGAAAACCACTGGAAAACGCAAACTAAACCGCTTTGTGTTAGTTATAGATATTTTCTATACGCATTTAATTTCATAAACTCCAATTTGAATTAATTTTTTTGCATTTTTTCCTACTCCATTTGGAGCTCTTGGAAATATTCAAACGCAAGTACGCTGAGATCGCACTCCCGCAAATCAAATCCCAATCAGGTGACAGGTGACTGGATCGCAGCCTCTGATTGGTACCTACGCATTTTCGCGTCGACAAATCAATTTATTTTTTCACTGATCGTCGGGTGAACATAAGCCAACACATTTTCCTTCTAAAAAATACATCGTCGTTTTTTAAAGGATACCACACATTTTCAGTTCGCACCGCTACTTGAAAATCGCTTGAATTACGTATTCACTATTAGAATTATTCTTCGCATTGTTGCGCATAATTTAGATTCTTTCGTTATTCCTTGTTGGAATATCTTCACATAATTTTTCGCTTTTCTTTTCATTACTCATTATCACATCATGACCGATTCGCGTGTGAAAAAATATAAGCCAACAAGAGGCATTGCTATTGCTGAAATGGAAACCTTGAGGGCCTTGCCATTGAGGCTCAATCAGAAAAACGAAACACACTCTTTTCAAGATCCGTTTCAGTGAAATCGATAATCTCAGGGAATACTTTAATAAACAACATCAGAATGTTTTAGCACAATTATTAGCTGACGAAAATGCAGATTTGGCAGTTGAGAAGCAATAAGATCTCAGTTTCAAAAGGATTACTTTCTTGTGAGAGCCACTTTTTCAGATCTTTTTGACTCGGAGGAAACAGGGTTGAATGTTTAGTTTTAGAAAGCCCAGTCGGTTTCCTCAGACTCACTCGCCTGATATCAGACTTCCAGAAATCCAAAT